>ONZP01000260.1:0-105058 GCA_900312805.1 Fusarium torulosum
TCTTGCAACTCAACGCATACTTTCGTTATTCTCTTGTTCGCTTTGTTTCACCCTCGAACAATCCTCTTTCTCCTCTTTTTCCTCTTTCTTCGTCTCAACTGAACAACTCCTCCACTACTCTATCATCCGCAATTCCCCTGCGCTCTTTCACCCTGGCTCAACAACAAAGACAACCCAACCCAGTGCAGTGCAGTGCAGTTGCTTCCTTCTTTTTTGCGCAATGTGGTAGGATCAGAGCAAGCACACATCTGTCCGCCTTTCCTCCTTTTTAACACCAGCCTCGCGCCCGGGGTGCTCCTCGCTTCTTGGATCTTAAACTCTCCACCCTCAACCTCCCGCGAGAGAAGCAAACTCTACCCACGATGACTCCCTCGAGCCCTATATCCTTCGTTCCTGACGGAGAGAACTCAGCACTCTCGTCACCGCTTTCCAACCTCTCACAAACACCATCTTTACCTTCGTCTCCCGAAGTCACCGACCCGACGAAGCGTTATCCCTCACCCTCAACAACCGCATCGGGTCCACACTCTCCAGACAAGATGTGCGACCTCCCATCTGAAGACGAGATTGTCGCCAAACCTCTAGATGCCTCTACCGAAGATCCTCCTCCTGCTAAGAAGCGCCGTATCTCGCCCCCAAAGGAACGCACCACCGAGTACTTGGATCTAATGAAGCCTGATGAAGAACTCACCGCCGATGATCACCGCCAGATAAAGAGACTTCTTGACACGCTGCGCAAAAAGAAGAAGATTGTTGTCATTGCTGGCGCTGGCATTTCTGTTTCGGCTGGAATTCCCGACTTCCGCTCATCCAATGGCTTGTTCGCAACCGCCAAGAACCAACATAACCTTAAGGGTTCTGGCAAAGACTTGTTCGATGCTTCGGTTTATAGACACGACGACACAACCGAATCTTTTCACACAATGCTCAGAGAAATGGCCGCAATGACCAAAAATGCCAAGCCTACACCTTTTCACCACATGCTGGCATCCTTGGCTAAAGAAGGCCGGCTATTACGTCTTTATTCGCAAAACATTGACTGCCTCGACACACAAATGGAGCCCCTGGCTACTCAAGTTCCCCTCGACCCCAAAGGCCCGTGGCCTATCACAATCCAGTTGCATGGCGGCCTCCAAAAAACGGTGTGCACCAAATGCAGCAGTCTGGAAGAGTTCAATGGCGAGGTTTTTGACGGTCCAAAGGCCCCACTTTGCATAGTATGCAAAGACATTGACGATGTTCGAACAGCCCACGCAGGGAAACGAAGTCACGGCATTGGCAGAATACGACCACGAGTTGTGCTCTACAATGAGTACAATCCAGATGAGGATGCTATCGGAAGTGTGTCCAAGGCGGATCTCAAAGCTCGTCCTGATGCTGTCATCGTCGTTGGTACCACACTCAAGATTCCTGGAACACGTCGGCTTGTCAAGGAGCTGTGCCAGACCACGCGCGGCCGAAGAAACGGTACTGCCATCTGGATCAATGTGGACAACGAGCCTAAGGATGTTTATCTGAAGAATTGCTGGGACATTGTCGTGCGGTCAAAGTGCGATAGCGTCGCCCGACTCGCAGAACTTCCTCCATGGGATGTCACACTTGGAAATGATTATGATGTCACTACCGGATACGCCCAGAAGAGAGAGGATCTCAACAAGACCACATTCGCTGTCAATATTCCTTCTAGCTCAACCTCAATACATTGCGATGTTGAGCACCAGGTTGCGGCTATACCAAAGCAAGTCAAACAGGCACAGGGCATTCCAACTCCTCATGCAAGCCCAAAGATCTCCGCAGTCAAAAAGCCTGCCCAAAAGAAGCAGAGCACGATCTCATTCGATGGCAAACAAGCCGATAAGCTCGCCCCGGCCTCGGCCTCAGCCCCTAAGTCTCGTGGACGCAAGAGAAAGAATCTACCTGATCAACCTATGTCAAACCTTAGCTCAAATTTCAAGACGCGCAAAAACGTGTCGAGCCAAGACAGAAAGACAAAGCAACAGAAGACATCAAACAAGCAGATGCCTGATCATAGCTTACCCTCCCTGCGCCCCGAGCGCAGACCATTAGTAGAGAGTTTCTCGCACACATCCGAGTCTAACGAGAAAAATAACGGCCACAGTTCAGGTCCTCCTTCAACACCGGCTACAAAGAAGAAGGACACAATTTCACCAACTTCAATTCCTCCAGCTTTCGTGGGGCTCATTGACTAGGGAGATATGGAGCAATGTGACTCGAAGCGACGTTAGAAAAATTACCTACGTTTCATATTATTCTCATCTGTATTATTCAGCATTCATGGAGGAGTAACGGGTTGGTTGATACCAGGATATATGAATTAAGCTGCACTCGCTGGGAGGTCATCAGGAGTAGCGGATGATGTATACTATCATTGGGGGTGTATTTGTTTTACTTGGGCCCAATTTCAAATACCAGGTTTAGGCAGAAGGTGCCCGGTTTGGCCTGGTGGAATAGAGGCGTTATAGGAACAGACCTTGAAGCTATAGCTACCTAGACAGCTCAGGTCAATCACTTAGAAGCGACGGAAGATATACTAAGAATCAGATATTAATGTTGTATTAAAATGCAAATTATTAACGAGCTGAAACTATCGTAGTTAAAATGCAAATGTCGTGCTGTATTCCTGGGTATCATATCCTTGAGCGCCACGCCTCATTCTCCATAGCTAATCCTTCTTTCCCAGTTCCCAAATCCATCCTATAGCTGAGGGTTCTTTACTGAACATGTACTTCAATCGTGTCGTGATCTTCGATTTCAGCCTCCTCCATTTCAACATGCTCCTCGAGGCGCTCTCCATCCCACCACAGGGACACCTCCCTCTCAGAGCTGATTTGACGCTGCTTGCGGAAGACGGCGATAAGTGTATCGACAGTTGTCTCGGGCATCACCTTGCAGTCAAGGGGGTCCACGTCTCGACCCTTGAGCACAATCATGAAATAGTGTCTGTCCTGCGTCTGGTTCTCCTCTTCCTCGGGCAGCTCGCCGGCATCACGCCTTCGTTGTAACTCCTCCTTGTGCTCCATCTCCTGAAATTGGTCCAGCGTCCAGGCCTCCATAGCTACCACTGTCCGATTACTTTTGAAGCCTTCTGAGCCCTGATCATCGGCTTCGATACGCCCGCTGCCGGCTGGACGAATGCCCAAGCCGATGAGAGTTGAAGTATTGTAGATCTTTTTTCTGCGCCATGTAAGAACCACCTCGTCGGCAACAAGAGAGAGACCCTTCGTCGCCTGATGTTTAACCCACGCATCGCGAGCTACGCGGAGAGGTTTGGTGAATAGGTATTTGACTTGCAAGACGCTAGAATTGGGTATCATGCTTGTAATCGTTATCTTGACTGTTTCCTTCTTGAGCTCCGCGCTTTCGTTAGACTGAAGCGCCCTTTGACGAGCTCGCTCTTCCTCGGCTTTTCGAATGTACTCGGCGAACTCATCTTCCTCCGCTGATGGTGGTGTCGGCTCTTTCGAGGGTTTTGTTGAGATGCTGTCGATGAATTCGATGCTGTCACTTCGTGGCCTGGCCGTAGCGGGTCCTGCTTCAGACTCCGAGTCTGAGTCGATTGTAATGGGCTTCGTATTTTTCAAGATATGGGTTGTAATATTCTCCATCTTTGGCTTCTGATTTGGAGTCTGGGGATTGGGCGATACCAGTAGTCGTTGAGTAGGTGGTGCATCTGGGAAAGGATCTTCGTCGTAGTCAAGTTGTCCACTTAGTATCTGAGAAGAGCTTGAGCTGATCCTTGATCGCTTCGAGGGAGGAGGGGTGACAAGTTCACTAAGAGAATCAGCAGATGATCTTGGTTTATGGAGTTTATATGCGAACCTAGTGTGATCAGCTTCGTCCTGTGTCAAAGGTTGATCTACAACGGGTGTCTCTTGGATTGGAAGGACAGGTGAAGAGCGATCTCCAGAAACATTAACGTCGGAGTCTTGTTTGATAGGGTCGGCATCTTTCATATCTTCAGAGTTATCCTGCGATCGCTTCACCTGTGAAGCTTCCAGCTGGCGCTGCTCAGCTTCCAGCTCAGCAGCCCGACGTTTCTTCAAGCGCCTTTCCCGGTCAGCTGCCATAATAGGCGCCATCTCCTTTGCGCGACGAAACAGGGCAAGGCCATCGTCGTCGCTGTCCTTTGACTCTTCAGGCTGAGTTGGTGGCGCAGGCCTGCGCAAAGCTGTGGGTTTGAAAGGCAGTTTCTTCATATTGTCGCAGTGTCTCGTCAGCGTGCACAGGATGTGTATGGTAGCAAGGCGTTATCTTTTTTTGCTCTATGGTTGTAAGTCACAGGAAGCGAACAATGCGCACACCACAATACGGGAATATTACGCTGGTGATTAAGTGTAAGGAACAAAGAAGAACGTTAGTTGAGCTGCGTTGTTGGAAAGGCGCGATGCACTTAACGCGCTTGTGAGTGGCGGGCGGGATGGTGGATGTTTGGGGAGGTGCCCGGGGCAAGAAATAGGGACCTGTGCCGCTAAAATACCCCTCCCTAAGTGCCGCTATAACGGGATGTTAGGCCATGTCACAACGCACGAGATGCCCCACAGTGCGAAAGGGCGCAAGCCTTAACAGCAGAACGAGGCATCAATCTTTTTGGGCCTAGACCGAACAACTCCACAAGCTCAAGATCCATTATCATCAACCACCAACAGCTCAACTTCACGCACCAGCACCGCCTAAATCCTCAAACAAACCACCCCCGTTTCGTCACCATGGAGAACGGCAACATTTCACAGGGCGAGGGCAAGGACCCTTCCAGCTTCCTCAGCGACATCATCGGCAACCCTGTCACTGTCAAGCTCAACTCTGGCGTCGTCTACAAGGGTGAGTCTTAAGGTCCTACTCATCGATGTGACGATATGACCGGGCATTGCTATGAACCGAAGAGGGCTAACTCAATAGGTGAACTTCAATCGGTGGACGGCTACATGAACATTGCGTTGGAAAAGACAGCCGAGTATGTCAATGGCCAGAAGCGAAGGGATTATGGTGACGCCTTTGTGAGAGGAAACAACGGTAAGTGTCTTGTTTTCCTCCATTGGAATTGCTATACTAACACATGGTGATAGTCATGTATATCTCAGCAGACTCATAAAAGCTTGATGCATAATGAAACCCGACTTCTTTTACGTCCATGTTTATTTCACAACTAACCATTCCAATCTATGTCGTTCAAGCACTATTAGGACCCTCCAAACGTGAAACCCAGACGAAGAAAGTGCATCCATGAACCTCGATCTCACCCTTCTCGTTGAGCTTTCCGTCACCGTCGTTGACGATCTTGTTGAATTTCTCTCTAAACAGACGACGCTCCTCTCCTTGCCGGATAGCATTCCAGCTAAGGGTGTTGAATCTATCCCATAATGCCTCTGGAGTTAACCAAACCGACCATGTGACCTTGTCAGACTCGATGGGCGTGGAGAAGAACGGATTCTCGACCTTGGTTTGGCGTTCGAATACCTGCTTCCACAGCAAGTGGCGGAAACGAGACTCGGTGTCTGCCTTTTCGTTGAAGTTCAGCTCACTAAGCTCCTGTTCCCAGTTTGTCGAGGCAGGCCAAGTTTCGGGGCGGTTGTCTTGAGATTATGGTCAGTCTTCAGCTGCGAATTTCAAGCAATGGATTGTCTGGAGGATGCAATTACAATCTTCGACGTTCCAAATCATTCCGAGCTTGGCACCGGGCTTCAGAACCCGATGGATCTCTTGAAGAGACTCTTCCTTGGCGAACCTTTGGCTCTTATCAGAACCTTCTTTTGCTCTTGAGCCGGTGACTTACCAGTGAAAGGCCTTAGGAAAATATCAGCTTGATTCTTCACTAACTCCAGCATCTTTCAAGTCAAAATATGAAGCATACCTGTGCAATGGTACAAGCATCCGCTCATCCATCTCCCACATGCTTCATATCAGCGGCTGACCCTGGTCGAACGTCCACTTTGGGGAGCTGTTTAGCTGCGAGGTTGTTTCTCATCGAATCCAATGGCTCTACAGCAATGATCTCGTACTCCTCTGGTCTAGCAGCTAGAAGCTCAGTGAACTTTCCTGTGCCGGCCGCTAGGTCTAGAATGCGGCAACCAGATTGGCCTTCGAGACCGAGGCGCTCCAAGAGACTGGTGACGGCAACGGGAGGGTAAGAGGGCCGATGCGTGTCGTAAGACTGCGCATCGTTAAACCCCTTCGTTGCGACATCAGGTATAATATGAGAGGCCATTTCGTAGGTGACTTAACAGGCCAAGTGCTAAAATCTTCTTGTTGATTGATCTGCTGATAGCCGGCCTGTTAGTTGTTTGGTAGTTAGATAACCGTGGAGTGATGAAGAACTCAGGGCGCTCCGTTGAATACCTCTTCGAAACCATTTATACATGCCAAAGATTTGTCTTCCCCGCGCTTCAGACCACTTGGAATCCGAATCTTATCCCCAATATGAGTATCGATGATGTGATGGGCCTCAAATCTGGCTGCCGACATCGTGAAAGGTGACGAAGTGGCAAGGGTCCGACGGATTTACGACGGAAACCCGACAACCTCGAGATGACACTTGAGAAAACATTCATTGTTAACAACAGAATCATTATTGTATCGGCAAGATTCTTTCAATGATTTGATTAACTGTTTGATGACTTGGATAACAATCGCCTACTCTCTAATCTGAGAGCCTTTGGTAACCCATTTGGATATTTTGCAGTTCCCCGTGATGGTTTGCTCACGCAAGGCGTGGCACATGGCTGCTCCATGTTGAGCACTACATTTTGTACCAAATGTCCTTGCTCTTTCTCAAGAGCTTCGGCGTCGCTCATAGTAGATGCCGGTGGTGTCTGCTTAGGTGTTACAAAAGCATCGTTATGGCTGCTCGAAGTCAATGAACCGCTACGGCTCCAGTTCTCTTGGAGGTCAGGGTGAGGAACTGAGTCAACATGAGTACTGGTTACCAGGAGATCTGGTCGGACGTTTGTTTGCTGGTCAGGAACGCTGATCGTCGAGATAACATCACCCTGATGCGATACGTCCAAAAGTGTTTGGTAAGTTGGCGCAGCTTCGGGGCCGAGAGTCGCAGGTAGATACTCTGATGATCCAAGGTCAATCATCCTCCCCTTCCCCTTTGATATCCTGATTTTTCGGCCAACCAGTGTCTCTGCCGGCGTGAGTTGACAGGAATCCGGCGATTTAGGCCGCGAGATCCAAATACCCTCAACCTCGATGCCGTTCTGAAGAGCACGAATACCAAAGGGAACCTCGGGAGTTCTTATGTTATCGATACCACAGTGCGTCATAAGGGACACCCGTGCCCGCTTCTCTTCGTCGATGATTTCAAGACGGCGTGCATTGCGGTTGGACCACCATAACTTAATAAGCCCTATGGCAAAGACAAGAACGATACAGCATCCGAGAACCTTAAGGCGTCATAGTTAGTAGCTGATACGAAGATACACAACCATGGAACTGTAAGATGTCATAGGAAAGGAGTTCCGATATATACGTACAAAAGTCATCTCCTGCCAGAGATCCCAATCTATAAAGAAAACGCCCATGATGAGGGTTGATGATATAGAAACAGCCAGTGAGCTCCAAAAGAGAGGAAGAGAAAGAAGATAGTTCAACTTTTCAAAAACATTCAACCGAGCTGGATGTTCCAAAAATGAGAGTGATGGATGAACAACGAGTACTACGTAGTAAGAGAATAAAGTGAGGGAAACGAGAGCAAGGCCAAACAAGGCCAAGCCTCGTGTGATTGATCAGAATTAAGCACGTGGGAGTTTACTTTGACCGTTGGAAGTGCAGGTACGATCAATAGTTTGTGAGTTACCTTACTTACTCTGATTAACTTTGGCATCTGTAGGCAGGTGCAGGTTACTCATGACCAGTGTCACTCGGAAAATGGCATTGACAGATTCATCTGTAGACACCTACATCCCTAACTAGAACTCTGTATAACAAAGGGGATATCAAATATGACATGCGGCTTTCGTATTAGAGGGGATGAGAAGCGTTCTGCTAAAGAAGATGTTTACTCAATACGAGAGCAATGCGCGAACCTGCATGAGGCGTTGAAGCATTGCTTTCACTGGCCATATCATCGTTAATTCGGCTTGGACAAGAGTAATATGACAAACGCAACAGTACCCCATCCAATGGCAATATTTTGAATATAATTTATTTCTTGTCGGTCTGGGTGATATAAGAGTAAGGGCAGGGATCACTTGGTAGGTTGCCTTTGATATGTCCAATCAGGAACAAAACAGCTAAAATTAAACCAAACATTAAATCAAACAGCGCTTGTACGTTGTGTTATGTTAGCAAGCGTCGTCTTCTCAAATGCATAATATTAACGTGTTGAAACATGTTTCGGGTAGCTACAGATTCCGACTGGGTAAATATGTGCCGGAATTTGGTGCAACGAAACAACTACCTAGGCATGGTATGGTGGCTGTATCTCGTCTCTCTTGAGTCATGACAAGGAACAAATTCTCTCAGGCTTTTCCCATTTCTACCAATATGCCGTGATACTATGTGAGCAGGAGAAAAGAGGGAAAAGCTTAACAGATTTCTATTGTACCCAATCACAGTTGCTCGAATCATGTCACCATCGGCGTCGGGTGCTTCAGAAACCCGGCGCTGGATATCGGCCGGGCGCTGCTAGTGTGGGTCTCTATCGCTGGAGACGCCCGATACAAGACCGGATCGGCGGGTCGGGCGCTTTCTGGGGGACAGTCTTTGAGAATCGATCCACCTCTTTCGGATATCCCGGACATTACCTTAGCACAGCTGCAATCGCAAATTATCGCCAGACTGCGCTGCGCTGTCTATCGGTATATGCGTGTGGGGATAAAAAAATCAATAGACAGAAGTAAAACAGAGTCTTGATGTCAAGATGTCGTTTTAGCGACCCCCAACTTGGAATCACTGAGCACTTGAAACTAAGTCTTGGCGCGATTGATCCTGAATCAGGGAACCATCTACAAGCAAAGTCGTCATAGGAAGCATCAAACCGCCAACGCCGACTTCAACTTTTAGCCATTTTGATCAAGATCAGGATTAGAAACAGAGTCAGGGACAATACCCTGGAAGGGGAACGGAACAGGGCCTCGGTATCCCATGAGGTAACCAAATCTGGGACATATGCCGCGCCGGGTTAATTGCAGACATGATTGCCCTCTTTTTTTTCTTCTCCAGAGGATCTATCTGCCTTGGTCGGTGAGTGCGATGCGAATGCAAGGAGCGAGAAGCGAGGGTGTCGATCATATGTTGTCTACCGCACCGCACTGTTCATTTCCACCTAAACCATGATGTGAGCACAGTGCGTTGTGTCAGAGATTATCAGGGCCGTCAAAACCATGGCGGCACCGGATCTTGCTTGTTGCGATGCCGTTATGCGCTGAGTTCAGTGGAGGGTAAAAGAGTTGGTGTGTGCATCGCCCAATAGGATTGTCAGAGGAGGATGGACCCGATGACGGTAAGCGTTTGCCCTTCCAGTCTTGGCCAACACTTGGTGTCAATCAAGTCAATCAAGTCAATCAAAGTTCTCTCTGGTCCCCTTCCCCGCGGGTCTCAAAGTTGGGACCTGACCCTAGTGCTGTGCTGATCTGCTGGCGATGCTCGGCTGACATGCAGCGCATTGCAGTGCGGTCTGGTCCTTCAAGAGGGCTGTGTATACGCAGCATCAGTAGCCGGTGCGTAGCGTATCATTGACAGTAACGAGCAATGTCCAATTTAGCAGTGTAAGTAGATAGTAATAGTAATTGCTTGTATGTTCTACCTGCCATTGCCATAATCTTAAGAATGCCTGGATCTGTAATGAGAACCCCTAAAAGTGGTGGACATGTTCTATCTCAATCGGTCCATTCTCACAACTGGCTTTGATCCTCTCAATTGCTTGTTGCTTGTTTCACACCCTCTCCAACTGCAGGAATTTGACCCGACTCGGTGGTGCCACGCACACACGTATTCGTTTATCCACACATTCTCACATCCTCTCCTCACTCTACTCGACTAATCGCCAAGTCTCACCCTTTCTCACCCACTTACAAAGTGCTTAGCAGTTAGCACTGGGATGGATCGATCCACTGTCGGCTTTTGTCTCTAACTAATCGACAAGTCCCCAATCTATGCCCCTTCCAAATAGAAATCCATCAAGCCTAATCCTGGATATTCCCCTTCCTAGGTTCCGCTTTCCCCGTCGTGGTCCCCGTCTCTTTTAAAGTCAATTAACTCCCGTCGACTTAAACACCGGCTGCCCCCAAGTCCGTCCCCGTCCTCCGTCCCGCCTTCCTTCCTTTCTTCGATTCCAGATTTCACCTTCCCTATCTTACCTACCTACTATACCTACCTACCTGTAGATACACCGCATACATTCGTATCTCGAGCTCCTCACTTCGACTCTACCAATTCTCACGACGACATCATCTTCTCTAATACCAACAACAAAAGTTATTCATCTATAACGCCCACCTCTTCCTTTTTACGCCATGCCTATCCGTAACCCTTTCACCCGTCGTCCTGGTAGCGTTGTCGTACAAGATGAAAATCAGCGCCCTGACTCGACCCCGGGTTTTGAGAAAGTCGACACTGTCGGTTCCAAATCCACACCTGTTTTGAGTATTCGAAGTGGTCAAGGTCGCGACAATGGCGAATACAAGATGAGTGGTACGTTTATGAAGCCTTATCGCTTGGTGTCTCTCATGGCCTTCCTTCCCTCTCCCTTGGTGGGGGGCAAGTCGTGAAGCGGCGCATTCCACATTTTGTCACGAGACCATTGGAACTTAGCTAATTTTTGTCTTTGCGCAACAGTTGTCAATGATAGTGGCGTCTATCTTCCCGTAAGTTTGTTTCCAGCCAAACGCGCACAGCGTTGGACCCAGGACTAACGGTCGCAAAGCCATCGCCCACTGAGGAGAAAGGCCAGTGGCCCCGAAAGTATCTCTCAACCCGCAACTCGACAGACACGCGAAGCAGCGTTGGCGATATCGAGCACTTTTCCATTTCCCGGGAATCTTTCGATTCTTACCGTCGATCATTTGTATGTATTTTGCGACATCTTACATGCCCTCGGAGCAACCGCTACATGCGAGCATGGGTCCTCAGTATTTGATCCATATACGACTAACACCGGGATTAGGACATTTCTGCGCGATCACCCATGCCCAACTGCGATTTCCCCGCCCGTCAGAGTCTTGATTCTGCCCGTCTTCCTCGTCTTCCCAGATCTGCGGTTGAGCGATCATTCGAGCAGCCGCCAACCTATGAGGAGCGCTTCGAAGATGTTGGACTAGACGACCATAAGCAGCAGCAGCAGCCACCAATGCCCCAAGTGCAGCCTCAGAAGCGCGGTTTCTTCTCGAAATTTTCCGACTCTCGCGACAAGGACCCCTCAAGTAACCCTTCCGTTTCTCGTTTTCTCATGCATGGTCGCAAGAGAGCTCAGAGTGGCCAGGGCTCGGAGCTCACACCCATGGACAACGGGCCGCCCAAGGTGACCGTGTCGCCAGAGGGTCAGGAGATGCACTGAGGTGCACGACCAAACTTTTGCCTTCTATGTTGTATTAAAGATAAAGATACCTGGAGTTTTCATGTTATGAGTCGGCGTTATCATTAACGGGGTAGGGATAATGCTAGAATCGCATTCGCTATGAGACTATGCCGGGTAAGCTTCGATCGAAGAGTCGGGGATTTGGATGAGCTGTACAGAGAGCGGCTATGAGCCGAGGCAATTAAATTGCTCGAGCTGAACGACCAACATGTGCAAAAGGGCGATGTCCCTCAACGAGAGGACGAAATATGAGCTACATAATGGTAATGAGAAGACATATGTTTCACAATGCACCTGTCTCGTAACTTTGCGTAGTCGTTACCTTTTTCTTGTGGCTCCCAGACTAAGTGCATGGTGGAAATTTCTCGACTTAAGGACAGAAAGATAAAAGATATCCAACAGAGCCCTTCAAATCATGACATATCATACTATATATATCATCGTGACTGTTGGGCACCATAGGGCGCACTGCGGCCGATGACGGAGATATATCCGTTGTAGTGAATTGCGTGCTGTAATGACACTTGATGCCCCGCTTCAATTTGTTACTCGGAGGGCGTCGGACAGTTCATGGCAGTATTACCCAAAGAAAGCCAAAAACGTGGTTTCTTTACCCTTGTCTGACTCTTTGTTGATATGTTATATAGATGAGTCAATACCGTTGGAAAACGCATCACATCCGGTTTGAGACGATTGGGTTAATCAGCTCCATCCAGTAACTCCGGTATTAAAGGTTGCCCCTCACCTCGATCAACTACACCACTAATTCACTTTCATCTCAAAAGAAAAGGAAAATCCGAGACCAAAGAACAAGTTGAACCATGGCTTCTGACGAAGTTCCCACAAACCTCAAGGACGTCTCCTCCGTCCCGGATGGCATCGCCGGGGCCCGGTCCGGGCTTGAGAGCGCCGTCGCCGGACTTTCACTGGCATCGCGCGCCGTCCACGCCGACTACGGTATTCAGTCGCACCGGGCAGTTGCGCCGGCTATGCATGTTAGCACGACTTTCAGGTACAATGATGACCCTGATGCACTTAAGGCCTGGGATAACACTGATGTGAGTGCCGATCTTTCCTTATCGTGTTATACGTGTGGTTTGGCGGTATAGCATGGATCTAGAATGTCATGATGGAGCTATTCTCCCGGCATGATACAATTCTTGGAGGACTATGAGATGTAGTGACATATACTGACTCGTGTAGCCCAACAACCCCTTGGATTCTCATGTTTACTCCCGAGCAACTGGTCCCAACACCACTCGTCTTGAAGCTATCCTCACGTCCATCATTGGAGCTCCGACCATCACTTACTCATCTGGTCTATCCGCTTTCCACGCCATGTTGGTCCATATGAACCCCAAGCGCATCGCCATTGGAGATGGCTACCACGGCTGTCACGGCGTCATCAGCATCCTCACCCGCCTGACAGGCCTTAAGGTACTGCCCCTGGACTGCGCTGTCGAGGACCTCGAGCCGGGAGATGTCATTCACGTTGAGACGCCCCTCAATCCAACTGGCGAAGCACGCGATCTGGCAGCGTATGCTGAAAAGGCCAGAAAGGCAGGGGCTTACTTGACCGTTGATGCGACATTTGCACCACCCCCACTACAGGATCCTTTCCAGTATGGTGTTGATGCCGTTATGCACAGTGGCACAAAGTACTTTGGCGGCCACTCTGATATGCTTTGCGGTACGTTGTCTGTCAACAGCAAGCACAAGGACTGGCCGGGCGCGCTTCTCAACGACCGTATGCTCCTAGGTTCTGTCATGGGCAGTTTTGAAGGCTGGCTGGGAATCCGATCGCTGCGTACTTTTGAACTCCGCGTTCAGCGCCAGAGTTCTACAGCTACAGCACTCGTTTCTTGGCTGGTTGAACAACAGCAAGACTCGTCGTCTGCGATTGGCGCTCTTGTCGAGCGTGTTGAGCATGCTAGTCTGCAGCCCGAGGCGTCGGTTGAAGGCAGCTGGCTGCAGAAGCAGATGCCCAATGGCTACGGCCCGGTCTTCGCAGTGTATCTCCGTAATGGAGAGCTTGCCAAGCGGCTACCGTCCAAGTTGGATCTATTCCATCATGCTACCAGCTTGGGCGGTGTTGAGAGTCTGATTGAATGGCGAGCCATGACAGATCCCAAGATTGACAGCAGACTTCTGCGAGTGAGTATTGGTGTCGAGGGCCTTGAGGATCTCAAGCAGGATTTGCTTCAGGGCCTGGAGGCTTTGAGGAAAGAAAACGTAGGTCAATGACTGAAATGACAGCAGTAGATAATCAGCCATACTGTTGGTGAAAAAGAAGATAGAGAGCTTATAGAGAATTTCAGAGAATCATAAATCAAATAGTAAGAAAGGTTGTTCCCTAGAACAACTGTGATATCTATAACCAAGTATACGTGAAAGGTATAATGACATGAATCCTCTGAATAGACACTGGCAATTGTGAAAAGAGAGTGAAGATTGGTATGAAAATGATGAAAATCCCCATCTGATACAATCAAGAGAGTGCGGTCATATCGTCCAAGATAAAACGCCGTAGGAAAAAAATACTGATCGTAAATGCCGTCCAAATCGGACAGTAAGAAAGAAGAGAGTAGGGGGGGGGGGATATAAGAAATGTTAAGTAGGAGGTAGAAAGCACGAGAAGACTGTCTTTCTTCAGCGCCTTTTCTCAAAAATATCGTGTGAAGCACGTAAAATTGTTGCTTGGAATTGAATGTGGAGTGGTCAAGTTATGATACTCGATGCTACTCATGAGGTGGTAACCAGAGACCGAACCAGTTGCTGAGTGGCTTGTATTTGACTTCTCTGCTGTAGAATCTTACGTTAGTTAAACGCACGAAATCATTACCCTCGTAGAGTGAACGTACCGTGAGCGGTCATTATCAGCGAAAGACCCAATACCTCGAAGGTCTTGTTCAGCAGACCGGGGCTCCATTTGTCGATAGTCCGTTGACCTGTTATCGAGACGATAGGACGTCGATCCTCGAGAGGAAGACGTAGCGCCATTATAGCAGTGAGGATCATACGGTCGGTGCGGTACAGAAGTTCTTGAAGGCGGTGCAAGGAAATCATTGGCCACGGCATGTGTTTGATACGGCGGCGCCTCGTGAGTCCGAGACGGGAATGTGGGAGAGTCGCTAAAGGCAGGAGATGTTGTAGGAGTCGTTAGGTCAGATACACCATCCATAGTCACTGAAGGATCATGTGTATATTGTTGACCGAGCCATTGGTTGACCATGGTCTGGCGTCTATCGTAGGCTTGAGGGCTTGGTCTCCTCCAGGCTTGGGATTGGTCTCTTGGTGATGTGTTGGCCGATGTTGTTCTTTGATAGTTGGAGTCCCAGCTACCTCGAACTGCCTCATCACTCCAGTTTCTAGAGCTTTCTGTGTTGTATTGTTGGCCGTGATGGCGCTGGCTTTGGTCTTGCCGGCGACTCATGGTTTGTTAGTGATGAGGGCGTTGGTGATTGGTTGGTTGGTTAGTTGAGTGTAAGTGAGTAAGTGGTGTTTGAGGTGGTTAGTGGTAATAATGAATAGAACCAAATATGAAGTATAATAAAATGATTGTTAAAATGGAAAGACCAATGCATGATCAAAGCCATGTTTTGTAAACATGATATATTCATTTCCAAGTCTATACCTCCCTCTCATCGGGCTCTATCATTTTGGATGCCTCTAACAAAACCAAGCTTGAACTGAGTTATGGCTGTGGCTAAGCTTCCCTATTCGCGGGGACGCCGGGAGGCCGCAACTTTTAAGCCAATCAGAGAAGAGCGCGCTTCGGAATCCAGTAACTAAACTGATGGTGGCCGTGCAAACTCCCCTGGGGGGCCCCTGGAGAGTCAGCGAGCTTACCTGCAAACAGGCTAGAGTTGAAAGGTTATTACAAGGGATTGGAGTCAATTCTCGCAGGCCGCCGAAGAACCCCTAGCCTCGTTTTGGTATCAAGAATTGATGGTGAATGGAAATTCGGTCACGAACATGAGGCTCAGCCAATAGTAGAGACGAATTGACTATGACAATCAAATCTTGTATCGTCGTCACACGAGTGTTTCTACACAGTGAAAAGCGGCTTTGCAGGTGGTTGAGGGAGCCTGTTAGTTAGTGCATCATGATGTGTTTCACTGAACTTTGGTCAGGCAGATTGTGCCAAATGAATGTGACGTAGAGCCCGATATGCCAATTAAGAGTTGAAACAATCGTCATAGTGTTTAGAACTTTTGAACATACAAGGCATTATCTCGTGTTGACGAAGTTCCTAGTCTTAAGACATATATGACTGCATCACGACTTCAGTCACGGTTTGCTATGGCATAGCATCATGACTCTTGGAGGCCCATCATGGCATGTCCAAACAACAACTTAACTTACCATGACCACTTACACTAAGTATTCATACCAAACACACCTCTCAACGGGCGCACATATATCCGTCGAAATAACGCAGCCATCCCGTGAACCAATGCAGCCACCAAGTATGGTGTTGAGAGCCGAAACAACCGCTTAGAGTCCCCTAGAATGGCTCAAGCGCGGTCTCCCGATGCAGGGTCGCCCTTCCACGTCGGCTGCGCTTGCAAGCTCAAATTGGAATCAAATGCTGCAAGGTTTAAGCGCTTGGAATGTTTCGCCAATCTACAAAACGGTTGCTTTCTTGCTGCGCTTCAGCGTCGGTTGGCTGTGCCACGATTCATAGAGGGGCTGTGTACCTCCCTCAGCCCTGTGCACGTCATTTCAGCCCGCTTTCTGTGCCGCGCCAACCCTCCATTAGCGTCACGGATCCTCACCTTCCCGCTCTGCTCTCAGTGGCCAGAACAGACGCTGCAAACGTTGGCGACTGGGGCAGGGTCTGCCATGAGGCGCCATGCACGCTATACCATGATTCCCCTTTTCGTAACCTCTTTTTTTGTCTTATCTCAACAACACCATACCACACAACCAAACCCAACATCACCAACCTCCTTCACCCCCTTGGAGGGAGCATGTGCAGCCTACAGAGTCTCGCTTCTGGGACTTGCGGCCGCAGCTAAGCTAGTAGCAGCAGCTACTAGATGCCCCAATGGTCCGACTATCATCCCTTTTCCGCCTGCCCACCAAGCTGCGGCGCAGGGTCAGGCGCAATCGAATGGCTACCCTTATAGCCCTCGTCGTCCTCGTAGGCCTCCTAATCTTCCCCTTCTACTCGGCCTACTGCGTCTACAAACCTCCGAGATACCTCATCAATTGGTTGCGGAGAAAGTACCCGGACGTGCTTTTCGAGGAACCGACCAACCAAAAGATCATTGCCTTATCGATTGACGATGCACCCTCCGCCTACACCGATGAGATCATGCAGGTTCTAGAGGAGAACGAGGCCCATGCCACATTTTTCGTCATAGGGTCTCAAGTCGAGGGTCGTAAGGAAAAGCTTGTCAAATTGGTCGAGAAGGGTCATGAGTTGGGGAACCATGCTATGCATGATGAGCCATCCAAGTCACTCAGCAATGAGAAGCTCATGGAAGAAGTCCACCTCGTCAAGGGGATGCTGACCGAGGCATATGCGGCAAATGATCGAATTCTACCCAACAATTACTTCCGCCCGGGATCTGGAATATTCAACAGACGCATGCGTGATGTCTTGGGAAACCAGGGTTTTCGCATCACTCTTGGAAGTGTCTATCCTCACGACCCTCAAATACCGTATCCCGAAACCAACGCAAAACACATCCTTAGCATGGCTCATCCGGGAGCTATCATCATCTGCCACGATCGGAGGTCATGGACAGTCCCGATGTTGCGCATTGTTCTTCCAGAACTAAAGCGGCAGGGGTATAATATTGTTACCATCACAGATCTTGTCAAGCTTGTAGCAGCGGAGAACCAGGTGCAGTGATTCCCTTGGACTTGCACAGATGGATTCGTGTCTTTTGCCTATGCATTAACCCCGACCCCCCTGCCCCGGAGCTGGTTGTATATGGTGTTGAGGATAGATGAGTTCTGTTTATAGAGTAGAATCAGAGAGTAATTTTTATTGATCCGTTTTCTTGTATGAGCTTGGAGATGTTGTATCGGGGCGATGTTAGTCTGTCATGAGTCAGTCTCCGGTTTAAAGAATCCAAGATCAAGGTACAAACGTAAAATTAAGCGTGCCAATAACGATAGCACGGCAACCGTCGACATATCTCTTCACAAGAGATTGCAACTCCTCCTGAGACTCTGTCTTGTTAAGCAACTTGTCTGCGGCATCGTCAAATTCTTTCACTGCAAGGCCCATCCTTTCCTCCAGCTCGGAAACCACCATATATAACGTCATACCCGGCTTCATTATGGCCGCAACGGCATTGATAATACAATTTGTCCGCAGTTCCTTTTTCAACGACAGCATGTCGTTGAGCAAGCCCAGTAGGATGCTTACTTGTGTCCACATATGATCGACCTCGGGAGCTGATGATACTGCCGCTGGAAGTCTCTCCTGCGTCGCATACGGTACAAGACTGCAGAGCATCCTGCCACCGACAGTGCCGATCCTCATCTTCATGTACGATTCAAAGTCCGGTATGCGATTAGCCAGGCGGAGTTCCTGCTCAGCCGCGCAACTCTCGATGAAGAACTGAATCTCGTCGTGTAAGAGGCGTCGTTGATCCCTTTGAGCTGTCTCGCATAAACGTGAACCAAAGTCTCGGAACACCCTGTTAATCGGATCGCCATCTGCATTGCCAATACACGTTCCGTCAACGGCCAATGCCTCACGCACCATATGCATCGTCTGTCGCCTCCATCGCTCCGCACGCGCAAAGTCGCCCGCCAGATCGCCCTCGTTAGCATCAACAGCGTCGTCCCAGCACACAAGCCACGTTGTGTAGAGCGTCAGAGCCTCGATCTGCTGTTTGCAAGCCTGGGGGTATAGTGAGCAGGCCAGATGAGCTATGTCATCCCTTTTTCGACTGGCGATGAGCGGGTATGTTATGGCCATGCGATCGACCGCTTGGTCGACTATTGGTTTGACCAGTTCATGGTGATGGTTGACTCGGCCCTGGAAGTTGGGCCAGGAACGGAAGAGATTGAAGAGGTTTGGAATCCGTAGAGTTTGGCCGCGAAGGGCGCTTACTATTGCGGCTTGGCTAAGACGTGAATATTTCATGGATAAGACATTGATGTATCACAGCGAAATAATTCGGATGTGGTAAGTGAGTAGGTAGTTCTAGGAAATAGATATGGGCTGGAACGGTGGTCTAGGTTAAGCCCAATCAGCCAGGCATTCCAGTCAGATAAAAACAGCACCACGATGTCCCGAATTGCCGGAATTAAGTGTTAAGGCTGAAAGTTTGATACGTTCGAGAACATTTTGATTTAGAATAACTAAAGTCTCACATTCGGAAAGTTCCTCACGAACCTATACAGCTAAAAAGTCTAACTTGATGTGCTATTGTGAATCCGTGATGGTTTGGGGTTTTCCCGCGTACACACACACATCAACAGCCATAAACAACTCTAAAAATTGAATGTAAATAGTAACATCAAAAGCGGTAAACGGCCACGGCAGTTCCTCTAATTTCCACCTCTCTCAGCAGTAGCAAAGTTTGAAGCCAGGCGCGTCACATAAAAACCCAAACGCCACGCCTATCCGTCATGAAAAACTCAATATCCTCAACGGGCGAGAGAAAGGAGCAAAAAAAAGTCAACGCAAAAACTACGTCAATGATCAACGTTCAAACGTATCCCAAAACTTGGATACCTCGGGGCTTCCCCTGCTCTAATAATACCGAGTGCTGTTTGAGTTATAGTGAGGCGCGTTTCCGATCCTGCAGCGGCCCTTGTTCACTTGCCAGGGGGTTCAACAGGGAGAAACAGCTGAGGACTTGAATGTAAAAGCAAATGCATTGCATAGCATGAATTTGCTTGTTGCTGATTGATAAATGGGCAGTTTCATAATGTCTCGTTACACAGCGTACTTGAACATGCAGATTGGTGCAGTAATTCAAGATCAGCAGTTTCAACGCGATTCAAAGTACTGTAATGCATCATCACTTGTATGTATGAGGAACAATCGTGAAGTGTGAAAAAGAAAATATGCCGTTTGTGGCGTGTGTGTATGACCAAGTATCCATCTAGATACAACATCATGAAACAGATTCATCCAGCAAGAGAAAAGGTATCCATCTCATGATCCATTCATCCAGTCCTTATTCCAACCCCGGACCGATCAAACGCCCAATTTGAGTTCTAATGTCCGGCCAAATACCAAGTACCGTGTACACAATACCTGGGGTACCTGACACCAACTACAGCTCATTCCTCTCAGAGAAACCAAGCCGATCCAAACCAATCCAAGACAAACGTAATAAAAAGAAAATTTTCAGTGAGTGAATAGGTGTCGCTTAATAAAGCAACCAATATGTATGCATGTGCCTGTTAATCATGTCCGCCATTGTCCTTCAAAGGACTCCCTTTTCATGGTCGTAAGATGTCTATCAAATATGTACTGCCGAATAAAGAAACCGGTGTCCGGCATCGAGTTCGCCCTCAGATCCATTGTGGTGTAGATGGCTTGGCATGTGACACCTCAGGGAAGAAGCTGAGAATAAGGCTCTGAACATCACTCAGATAGTCATCGGCAGCGAACTTGTTTAGACCTTTGGACCTGATGTATCGGAAGTCCTCCTCATCCTCCCTGGATAACGGCTTCGATACTGGCTTAGACATGGGCTTGGCGCTGTACTCTTCGGCGAGCTCGGTGACTTGTGCTAATTCTTGACCAAAGGGATGTGGGTCCTTGTGAGCTCGTTGCTGGAAAGATGGCGGTGGGACTGGGACGACCGCAGGAACTGCCGGGACAGGAACAGGAGGAACCTTGTGAGCTTGGTTGGCAGAGCCGTATGAGGCTGATGACGCCCTGGTTGAAGTTGATGATGACCGTGAAAAGGTAAAGCTAGCCTTGGTGGAAACAGACTGCTCCGAATCCCTGGACATGTGCGAGATTGAGCGTTGGCGGGCGAGAGCATCGATAGAGTTTTGCTTGGTGTGCGAAGGCGATCGCTTGGGAATTGCAGGAGCTTCAGAAACCTTGGGCAGGACGGCTGACTTGTCCGATACCATGAAGTAAGTTGAAAGATGGTTCTGGGCAGGAACTGGGCACTCTTCCAAGGGAGAAACATCCGGACTCGTAGGCGGAGTGGACTCGGTAGTTGAAGGAGCCTCGGAGTCTTCGCCAACAGACCGCAGCGAAGACTTGTTTCGGAGAGAAGCGTGCGGCAGAGCGATGTCGGGGGCGTTGTAGGAGAGCATGTTGGTTGTGTGAACAAGCTGAAGAGGACCGGAAATCTGGTGTCGCAAGATTGGGTGATGCCTATCGCGGGCCGAGTTGCTTCGATGCGGTACCTGGGCCGGTTGGTCTCCCGTCTCGGCGGCCGTCTTGGCCCTCCTGGTGGTGAAAGCTCGAGAGAGTGACATGATTGAAAATTTGAATTTTGTTTTCGAGAACTACGTATGTTTGAAGATTGGTCGGTTATGGTGGTTTTATATGTGCCTTTCTGAAGATGGTGATGAGGAGTTGCTGCTAGTGAATAACGTCCTGTGATGGTGGGATCGCCAAAAGTGTCGTGCCACTGACTTAACACCAATTTACTTTGAGGCACGGAAGTTTTTCTGAGATGGTGCCAGAGGAGCGAGGTTTGCGAGTGAAGGTGATTTCAGTTGAAGTCGAATAAGTAGTGAGACAAGGAGTCCAGTCCTTTCGAGTTTATGATATCCAGCTTCTAGAGCGGGAAGTTTAAAACGTCTGGCGTGATCCGATGAATCGGTTCTTCGAGAAAGACAGTGAGTTAAGTTGACCGGCTTTGCAGTGGACAACGATTGAAGGAACGGTCAACGTCGAAAATAGGTGTATCGGTCGGTATCCGGAGGTTTTCTTTGGATCGATCCTGCGACGGGGGATATACCGAGCACAAAAAAGGGAATTGTGAAGGTAAATGAAAGAAAGATGTGGGTTTAGATTCAAGAGCAGAGGCAGCAGATTCAATGCGCACAGAGAAGTAGAAGCAGACACGACCGAGAGAGCGGCGACCGTGAGACTTCGTTGAGAAGAAGTGAAGATAAGATACAAGCCTGTTTTTTGTTGTTGACGTTTTTGAAGTTGTCAAAGCAGAGCAGAGCAGAGCAAGGCGAAGGAGAGGAAGTTAGCAATCAAGGATGCTGGGATGGAATGAATGAATGAATAAGTGAATGAATGATCGGGGAGAATCCTTGGAGGGCGGCGCGCGTGGGGACGGGGGGATGAAACAAAAGATATGGGGCCCGACCCTCCAAGTCACAGTGGAAGACGAGTGTGCTCAGTCTAGTCAGTCACTGCCTGTAGGTGCCTACAGTGTCTTTTGCACACTAAACTAAACCAAACTAATAAACTTCCATCACCTTAGACTTCCATTGGGTTCAGGTTTGGCTTTGCAACGGCCCGGCCATTCCTCCCCTTGATGGTGTAGTCTAGCAGTCTACCCCTGTCCCTACATCCCTATGCATCCCAGCTCCCAGCCCCTGTTGGCCGACGCCCCTGGCTAAAATGGCACTTGAAGTAGAATCCTGGTCTCGCGTCAACGGCAGGTAGCCAATCGCGTGAGTGTTCTTGCCTGCCCGTTTTGATCATCTCCACTGAAATGGGTTTTCCACCCTCTAGACGGAAGAGAAAAAGAGAGTAAAGGCCCGCGAGCAGCGCCAACAGAGAGAGGGAAGGGCAAAAAAAACCAGCTGATAATGGTCTAATTTTTAGGCTGTGAATGGCAAGATCCATTGCGCGATTGCCGTGTGATTGCCTCGAAGGAATCACATTCATATCCACTATTGTTTTCTTATTCACAGCCAAAGAAAGAAAACATGATGTACATGATACTCTGGCTTATGGGGAATACCTACTACAGATGAAATATGATACACGCGTACTATATCATTCTTTCTTTTGCCTCCTTTTCAGCTTGTAACAACTTGAGAGCACCATTGTTTTGCTTTATTTCTTATCTCGCCTTGCCTAGGTAGCTTTTGACTCGACCTTGAGGAGTGAGGCCTTTGTTTCCTAGTCTAGCACATGCTGCGAGTCCAAGTTGCGTTCGCCTCGCGTCTTTGTCCCCAATGGAGCTCTTCTCCCGCCCATTCACCACTCACCACTCGCCATCACCCTCCATCTCATCCCCAACACATCCCACCTTTTAATAACGGACCTTCATTGTGACGACCCGCGCGCTACAACACGCGGGGCCCAATTGCAACGAGGATGCTCGGACCTTGCAGAAAATTTCTATCAATCGGGTAACACCGATTCCCAGGGGATGGATGCAAGCACTCAACTGCAGGACGCAAACGCAAACCCAACTCTCACTTTTGACAGCTTGGCTCACCGGATGCAGAAGACGCGAGTTGGAGATTGTGGTGATGGTGAGTTGTCGTGCATGACCAGCGCATAATTGCTGTATGTATAAACTATTGATACCGACATGTTGATCAATTGACAGTCCCTAACTATTGAGGACGTGTCGTTGATCAACGCCATGACACGTAACAAAAACAGCGTGTGAATGGCAGCACGGCCTCATCAGGAACCAACTCACAGTCGTCCCTAATATCAAAGACCAATTACTCCAGACTGTGGTTGGTCGTTCCTTTCTCCCCTCAATTCAACCATCCCAATGCCTCAGCAGGCCTTGATTGGGTCGACAGCCTTCAACGCCATTACCGTTCTCTCCTGTTTCAGGCCCTTGTGTGCCTACAGGCCGACGGGCACAGGCTGATATAATAGAAGGGACGCTGTCTTAGCCTGTTCATTATGCCGTGTGTTTTGGGCCTGGTCGATCCTCCGCTTTCGATAAACGAAAGTTCACAATGATCACAAGCTGGTCATTGCGTTGGGAGCAGATCCGCTCCAACAACCTGCGCACAGAAGCCTCATTTACATAGCAAATTGCCAGCCCTCACCTTTCACTCTACTATTGTCTCGGGCGTGTGCAATGCGTTCGCACTACGCAGTGCCACTGCCCCATTTTGGGCCCGCCTGTGACGTGCCCAGGTCTGTTCTCAGACAACCAAAAGATGATGGGCTTGATTCGTGAGGCATCTCAGACCATCCAAGAGGACCCTTAATTTTCTCTTTCATCCACGACAACAGGGAATGCTTCTGTGCTTATCGTTTCATTCACTAAAAAAAAGATCTATACCTGTCTGATAATCAAATCCAACTTTTTCCGTTCCTGCTAGAAATCCTCGTCTATCTATCTAGTCGAGATGAATCCTCCCCAATTTTCCCGCTATGAAACAGTTCCTGTGCGCCCAGTGTTGCTTCATTCATGCAGTCAGTTTTTTGGGAGCCAGCCATCAGAGCGGGCAAGACAATGGTTCTCGCTATTATCGACCATTGCCAGTACTCACTCAGGCTCGCCACGCCATTGTCGGATGAGACCTGAGACATGGTCTCATTGAGATCTCAGTCAACCCCTCCAATTCTTGACTTAAAACTTTTGCCTTAAACAAGAGATTCGTTTAGTCCTCGTCCATCGAATCATCATCCTCATCCTTGTCGTCTCCATCCTCCTCCTCGTCGCTTGAGCTGTCATCGTTGTTGACGCCAACGAGACGATCTTCGCCCTTCCCGCGCTGCTCTGGTACCCGCTGTGCAAAGGCCTTACGCACCGACGCGTTGGTGCTGGTGTCCCACACGTGCATGGTGCCCTTGCTGCCGGCGACGGCGAGACGGAAGGCAACCTCAGGGTCGGGCGCGAACGTGGTGGAAAACACCTTTCCAAGATCGAGGTTGCGCGAAACCACCACCGAGGGTCCTGTGGGCTGAATGTTCCACAGCTTGACCGTCTTGTCGGTCGAGCCGGTCACCATGTAACCAGGAATCACGGAGTTGATGTCGAACGAAGATACAGACTCGTCATGGGCCTGTAGTGTCCAGACAGCCTTGGTGCCCGTAGGGTCGGACGGCGCATTGCGGACGTCGTGGTAGTGAATGATGCCGTTCTCTGTTGAGACAAAGAAGAAGTTAGGGTCATGAGGATCCCACCGCACGTTCTCAACGTCACTCTCAACTCCCCATCGGGGAGCCTTCGCATCCGGCGCACGCATATCGGCCGCCACCACAGTTCGGTCGTAAGAACCGCTCAGCAACACGGTAGGTTCGTTTGTGTGCCACGCCAGCGAGCACACCTTGTCGGTATGGTAAGTGTACGACTTGGCGCACTTTGTCGTGTTGAGATCCCACAGCTTAACCGTCTTGTCGGCCGAAGCCGAGGCCAGTAAGTTGCGGTGCTTGCGGTTGGCTGCCAATGACAGGACGGCATCAACGTGGTACTCATCATTGGACTTCTTTGACTTCTTCTTCTTCTTTTTCAACTTCTTCTCCTCTTCGTTGCCTCCCTGGCCAAGAATTGCGTTGGGATACATGCAGTCGATGGTGTCCAGATCCCAAACCTCAATATCGGGGTCTAGTGTCCCTACAGCAACGAAGTTGCCAGTCGCATCCTTCTCTACACCAGCCTTGTTGACGGGCATGTCGATCCACTCGACACAGAGAGGAATGGCAGGCAGCATGATGTCGTGGTGCACGTAGAGGTTGTCGGCTTCATCCTCGTAGACATACACCTCGAGATGCGCCATCTCGTCCTCCACCTTGGCAGACACAATCAAGTTGTCAGTCGCAAGAACCTGAAGCTCTTCTCGATCCTCATCTTCCTGCTCTTTGTCGGCGTCGATTGTAATGTAGGGATCGTCCTTATTCGACTCGTAGTAGGCCAGCGACTTGATGTTTCCAAACATGCCCATGCCTTCTCCGTTTCCGGGCAAATCCTCATTGTCGTCGTTGTCATAGTTTTCCAAGTCGTATTCTTTTAGGTCGTCATCGTTAAGGTTAATCCTGGCGTTCTTGTTAGTTTCTGGCCAAAAATTATCAGAGAGTTGTCATCGGATCGCATACTCGTTCTTGCCAGCAGGCTTGTCATTGTCAATCTTCATCTCCGAGTCGTCCTCCTTGTCCTCGGACTTGTCTGCCTTTGCGCCGTTCTGGGCTGCCTCAGCTTCCTCAAGGTCTTCCTGGGCGTCGTCGAGTTGGAGCTTGGCAAGCTCTGCTATCCGCTCAAATTCGGCCTCGTCTAGGGTGTATTTTTGAGGGAAGGGCGCAGCGAAGCCCCTAGGGACCCATTGCGCGGCTGTGATCATGTTCGACATAGTGAATGTCTGGGTATCTTTAAAATGGTGTTGTTCAAGCCCAGTTTCCTTTCGAAGGCGGGTGCTCAGATAAATTTCTCCCAAAATTTCTAGTGGGGTTTATCGATAAGACTCCAACCCACCAGTGACCTTCTAGTGACGTTGGAGTTTGATCAAGGTTCCATCCAGTCGGAATATTATAATCAAATCCTTACTCTACCTATATTGGTATATAGTAACTTGCGATAGAAAGTGAGAGAAAAGTCTGGAGAATCATGAATGATGTTCAATAAGAATATTTAATCATCTTGGTGGGCAGTTTCTTCATATTAAATCGATGTACGGAAATCTGTCGAATACGGATATAAGATCTTGTTCTCTCTATGTAGTTAGGCATATTGCTCCCATACAGCCCTCGCAAAAGGACGGATAGGTGTCTGTGTATGATCTTAAATATAATATGACTTAAGCCATCAAATAGTTGCAATGATATTGTTTCCAGAAAGCAGAGATCTTTCCCCCTTCATCATCACTTACATGTTAATGTTAAAAGCCGCACGTGATCGTTATCGGCAGGCTCTTATCTAAGCTCAAGTTTCCTATCGGCGCTCAAGTTCCTCGATCAGTACACTTCTATACGAAAGCAGGTCAACAGCATGGCGGAGGATCGAGAATACGACGGGTACAATCCCAATCCAAAGAGAAGGCGCATTGAATCAGTTCGCCCGCACCAGAGATTTCAGAATGATTCCCCGCGCGCCTCAACCCCCCGAGCGCAGTCGCGTTACGCGCCGACGCCTCCTCGACAGATTGACGGGGTAGAACCGACCGATGAAGACTCCAAGGCCCTGGACCGCGACTGGTACGGTGGTGATGAGCTCGGTGGCCATAGCTTTGGTGATGATACCCATAACCCTTTCGCCTCATACGACACATGGGAGGGCCAACAGCAGGAATCAGCTCGGCACGAAAAGATGTCTATCCGATTCGATGCGCGGCGTGAGCAAAGGAACCGAGATAACGACGCATGGGAAACGAATCGCATGCTACAATCGGGTGTTGCGCAAAGACGAGATATGGCGTCCGACTTCATTGACGATGATGATTCGACCCGAGTCCATCTTTTGGTCCACGACCTCCGACCACCGTTTCTGGACGGACGAACAATCTTTACGAAACAGATGGAGCCAGTTCCCGCTGTAAAAGACCCCCAGAGTCATATGGCGGTTTTCAGTCGTAAGGGCAGTAAAGTGGTGAAGGAAGCACGCCAGCAGCGAGAACGTCAACGTCAGGCAAAAGAAGCTACAAGCATGACCGGAACCACACTTGGAAACATTATGGGCGCAAAAGAGGAAGACGGTGATTCGGCATTACCAGTACCTGCTGAGGATGATGCGCAGCCTACTGAACGTAAGGGGAACAAATTCAGCGAGCATATGAAAAAATCCGACGGCGCGAGTAACTTCAGTCAAAGCAAGACCTTGCGAGAACAGCGGGAGTATCTCCCTGCGTTTGCAGTACGCGAGGACCTTCTCCGTGTGATCAGGGAGAACCAAGTCGTCATCTGTGTTGGTGAGACGGGTTCAGGCAAGACAACACAGTTAACTCAGTTCCTTCAAGAGGATGGATACGGGAAGACTGGCATGATTGGATGCACGCAACCGCGACGTGTCGCGGCAATGAGTGTAGCCAAACGTGTTGCTGAAGAGATGGAAGTCAAGTTGGGGAGCACCGTTGGCTACGCGATCCGATTCGAAGACTGCACCAGCAAAGAGACAATCATCAAATACATGACTGACGGTGTTCTGCTAAGGGAGTCGCTAAACGAGCCCGACTTGGATAGGTATTCGTGCATCATCATGGATGAGGCTCACGAGCGTGCCTTGAACACAGATATTCTGATGGGGTTATTCAAGAAGATATTACAGAGACGTCGCGACCTAAAACTCATCGTAACATCGGCTACGATGAATTCGAAGCGTTTCTCAGACTTCTTTGGTGGTGCTCCCGAGTTCGTTATTCCTGGACGAACTTTCCCAGTCGACGTTATGTTCCATCGATCGCCCGTTGAGGATTATGTCGACCAAGCAGTTCAACAAGTCTTGTCGATCCACGTCTCAATGGGACCGGGTGACATTCTAGTGTTTATGACTGGCCAGGAAGATATTGAAATTACCTGCGAACTTGTTCAAAAACGACTCGACGCACTGAACGATCCGCCAAAACTGAGCATCTTACCCATTTACAGTCAGATGCCTGCAGATTTACAAGCCAAGATCTTCGACAAGGCCGCACCAGGAGTAAGGAAGTGCATTGTTGCAACCAACATTGCTGAAACCAGTTTGACGGTTGATGGTATTAAATACGTTGTTGATGCGGGTTACTCAAAGATGAAGGTCTATAACCCCAAAATTGGCATGGATACTCTTCAGATCACGCCTATCTCGCAAGCCAACGCTTCTCAACGTTCAGGTCGAGCTGGCCGAACAGGCCCTGGAAAGGCCTTTCGACTCTACTCGGAGAAGGAATTCAAGGAAGACCTGTACTTGCAGACTATTCCAGAAATCCAGCGCACAAATCTTGCCAATACTGTTCTTATGCTGAAGTCTCTTGGCGTCAAGGACCTCTTGGACTTTGACTTTATGGATCCTCCTCCACAAGATACTATTACAACGTCAATGTTCGACTTGTGGGCACTTGGTGCCCTGGACAACCTCGGCGAACTTACGGATCTAGGAAGAAAAATGAGCGCTTTCCCTATGGATCCATCCCTGTCCAAGCTGCTCATCACCGCAGAAGAGTATGGTTGCAGCGAGGAGATGATTACCATCGTTTCTATGTTGTCCGTTCCCAATGTGTTCTACCGACCAAAGGAGCGACAAGAAGAAGCCGACGCTGCACGTGAGAAGTTCTGGGTGCATGAGTCGGACCACTTGACTTATCTACAAGTTTACACCAACTGGAAGGCCAATGGCCATTCAGACGGCTGGTGTGTTAAGCATTTCCTGCATCCGAAATCTCTCAGACGAGCCAAGGAAATTCGTGAACAGCTTTTGGATATTGTTCGTATGCAAAAAATGGAGCTGATGAGCTGTGGAATGGATTGGGATATTGTGCGCAAGTGCATTTGCTCAGGCTACTATCATCAAGCAGCCAAGTACAAGGGCTCAGGCGAGTACATCAACTTGCGCACCAACTTGGGCGTGCAACTACACCCGACCAGTGCACTATATGCCGGACATCCACCAGACTACATCGTCTATCACGAGTTGATTCTCACTTCCAAAGTATACGTCTCAACAGTAACGGCCGTGGATCCCCACTGGCTTGCCGACCTTGGTGGTGTCTTTTACTCAGTCAAGGAGAAGGGTTACTCGGCCCGTAACAAGCGCATCACAGAGACAGAGTTTAATCGAAAGATGGAGATTGAAGCCAAGATGGCTGATGACAAGCGGATGGACGAGGAAAGGAAACAAATAGAGGAGGAACGAAGTCAAAAGAAGCCCAAAAAAATTGGAGCAGACGGAAAGAAGTTTGTGACTCAAGGTGCAGTCAAGAAGCCTGTTTTGAAGCGACGCGGTAGAGGATTTTGAGCAATGGCATTCACCTGGCGTTTACATATGGTTTTAACTAAGGGCGACGGGTTGGATCATCGTGGATAGAAATGAGTATATCAGCACAAGACCAGTATAGCATTAGCAATATTATCATTTTGTTGGTAGGATACGCATATCTTGTCCCCCCACTGCTTCTGCTTAACGCGTAACTACGAAGTCATTCTCTCCATCCACAAGCTGCCTCTCCTCTTGGGATACCTTCGTCACTCGAGCAGATCTTGGGCCATTGTCTACGTCCTTGAAGAACTTTGTCAGAACCTCCTCGTTGCCTTGAGCCTCACCCTCAACCTATCCCAGCGGTTAGTGCAAGGCCAGGGCTAGTGAGTGCTTATATGTACCTTTTCATCTTTTGTGTTTCGACACCATCCCGTCACTCCGTACTCTTGAGCCTTTTTCTGTGTGAAATACCTGTTTTGGAATCAGATCCAATACTCTTTGGACTTGTTAAGTGAGTATATCGTACCTGAAGCCAACACCTGCATGACGTCAGTTCAAGGAAAGCTCTGAAGGGATAGAGGATATCATACCTTGGACACGTCCTTCAACAGCAAAGAATACCTTTTTAAGCATTAGCATTTCCTGGAGCTATTAAAAGCCGTATGTGCCTTACTCGTTTCGTCATATTGGCAACTTATGTAAAATGAGTACCAGTAGAGATAGAAGTAGGGTAGGTGGTTGTTGACTTTAAATTTTTCAACTAAAAGGATTGCAAGGGTGTAAAGTAGCAGATCTTAAGCTTCGGTAGCTGTTACTGTGAAAGAAAGGCACGTTTTCAATTGCTGGATATGAAGATATGACCTAACCTTTATGTCAACCGTTTGATGGTAATGAGTGGGCGTCTGGCGGCGGCTTACAGGGCAGTTCCAGAGTTTATCTATTTTGGTAACACTGATAAGATAAGCCCGGGAACTGATGTCACCTAGTGGCTCTAACTTATCCAAATCAATATTCAATCCCTTCAACTTGCGACGCGAAAAGTATTCTGCACAACTAACGCGCTCGCACATTGACGTTTTTATGGACGCTACTTCACCTGAGACGGCCCCAGAGCCTATTCGATTCCGTGTCGGCAAGAAAAGAAAGGCTTATCGCCAGCGCGCCCAAGAGGAAGAGGACACTGTCACAGAGACAATACAATCGCCCCCTGCCGTGTCGGCATCAGTATCTAGCGATAAACCCGCCCAGAGAGATACGCCAGACGACGACGATGAAAATGGAGAAGGACCTGTTGCTGCCGCACTCAAGTTGCGCAATGCGCGAAGGGGACGCCTTGGAGGTGTCGCATTCCGAAATACCGGCCGCCCAGACGACGACACGAATAGCGAGCGTGCTCTTGTTCTTCACGGCGTGGACGATGCATCAAATGCCGAATCCGTTATAAAGGGCGTAACAGATCGTTTCACACATCAAACCGGCAGACTTGCCGATCTCAACGACAGACATATGTACGTTGGAGCTCTCCTCCATCTGCGATCCATTCTCCTCACCATGCAACAACTAATCATTCAAGGATGGACTACATAGAATCCCGACTATCTAATCGCGCGGGCGGAAACAGCTCACAGACTACTACATCCGCATCTCCGTCGGATCCCGCTCGACAACTATCCGCAACGACATCGAACCATGAGAGCGGGCGGGCAGTGATGCAGGGTCAGCTAGTGGAGATTGATCTTGGTGACCACGGCAATGTTCCTCGTTCCGGCCATGCCGCTCAGGGAGACGGCGCCGCAGATGGTGAAAGAAGAGCCAAGAAGCCCAGACTTAGAAGAGACGGCAAGCCATGGCGTCCACGGAATCGTCGTGATAGCGATGCTGTTAAGCGCGACCAGATCGTTGACGAGATCCTCCGCGAAGCGAGACGTATGTTCCTAACTCCTTCTTGTTTCAAGGCGCAAGCTAACTTACTCTTTCCTAGTCGACCTATACGAACCCTCTCCAGAACAAACCAGCAGCACTGCTGGTGCTGATCAGGATGGTGCAGCAGACGAGCGACTCGCTGAAGAGTTCCGGCAGCAATTTCTCGAAGATGTGGCAGAGCGACAGCTTCGGAAAAAGAAGGCTGCGAGTCAAGCAGCACGGCCGGGCACTGAGGAGGTTCTCAAAGGACCCAAGCTTGGTGGCAGTCGTAACGCTAGAGCTCAGATGAGAGATCTTCTGTTGAAGAGAGAGAAGGAGGGAAAGAAGTAACATGGATCCCTGAGCTGTTTGAAGAATTTTGGTAAATACGGCGTTAGGTGGTGGTTGCTGCTGCATTGCTATTTCGAATTGGTTAGATGATCACACAAATCACATCATGTTGTAACGAACAGTACAAGTATAAATATGGTTCAATATTTTATGAGCTTTGTATTGCACAAACTGCAGAGCACTCATACTCACGTTGACTACTTAGTCAGTAACGATCGATAGCTATGTATCCGTACTTAGGTATATTGATCCAGTGATCTAACCCAAAATAAACCCTGAGAGAAATCCTTAGCTATAAATTCTCGACATCGAGATGTGATATATAACCAAAAAGAAGAAAGAAAGAAAGAAAGAAAAAGAAAAGAAAGAGAAGAAAAGTCAAAAACTCCTTTACCAAATACCCGTGTAGCAATTTTCCCGAATGCGTAGAGCGAAACCCATGTAGAAATGAATGAAGAGTCGCTTGGTATAGTGATACCAACCTGATATCATGATGCGCCATCTTGCTCGTGTGCAAGAGTATTTGACTTCCGTCATATGCCATAACGCCATACCAATGTGATGTTGACCGTCGTAGTATCCCATGTTTGGATTCTTCATAATATAATATAATGTGAGTCTCAATGAACCCTTCATCTGATGTCGAGCTGGAAAGGCTTGAACCGCCCGCCAATTGTAGCACAGCGGGGACACTTCCTTCTTGCTCCGTGCTCTGTCATGAGAACTTCTACACAGGTTGGGCAAAGACCGCAGATGCATTCGGTACATGCATACGAATCCTTGAGTAGAGAGAACCCTTGGCAAGCAGCGCAGTAAATCTGAATGTTTTGAGCCGAGTATGATGGCGAAGAGTCTGAAAGCCCCCGGGTCCCCATGTGGAAGTTTTCGCCGCTCTCACCACTTTCAACGGATGGAAATGGATCTATGGCGTCTTGACCATACGATGGCGGTGTGAGAGCCTGCTGTAAAGGCGAGGCCTGGTAACTGGCTGGCTGAAATTGCGGCTGATGAGAAAACGGTGGCAATGATGATCTGTGCATCGAGACTGGAGATTGAGGAACCTGTTTAGGTATTAGTCGATTCAACTATAACAACGGCAGATATAATCAAGACGTAAACTCACAGGTGTACGGTCTTCATCGATGTCTCCAGCAGCAGAGGCAGCCTGGTCAGCTGCATCAATAAGATCCTCCCACCGCTTCCCGAAATCTGCGGATGGCTCAGCCGAAACAGCTTTTCGATCGTTACCTGGTCTATATCGTTCTTCATTTTGTATTCGTCGTAGCCAATCAGTAGCAGAACCCTTCGAGTTCTTCTTCTTGTGGTAGGCCTCCCTTCCTCGCTTTGTTACAGACTGTTTACGAGGGCGGTTAGGTCCAATAGGGCGCTGAAGAGGCGGCAATGTCGATGATCTTCCAGGAGGCGAGTTTGCAAGAATGGAAGGGAGAAAGTCGCGCTGCCTATTGGTTTTGATTGAGGAATAAGGGTCGCTGGTAATGTCGTGATTTGAAAGATTAAGTGGCGGTAATTCAATGGATGTTCGTGGTCTACGTCGAACATCCATATCTGAGTAGTATTCCTACGCATCATTAGCCCTGTCCAGGGATGATTTTGTTTGTCTAGAAGACGTTCAACTTACACCGTCCAAATCCATCTCACGCTCACTCTTGACGCCATGGAGTTCAGCTAAGGCTGCGGCTGCACTGGCCGTGCCAAGCATCGGGCCAGAAGAAACCGGCCCGCCATTACTGAAGTCATCTATGAGGCGCGGAGTGCCTGGATTACTCGACTCATCGCGGTGATAATTATGTCGCTCGTGAAAACCTTGGAGGTGGTCAACGGGCGGGGGCAGGCTGGACTGAGAGTGGGACAAACCCTGAGCACTTGGAGCTGAGGTTTGGTTAAGAGGACGGCGTTCCGAGGGTGGGGTATTAATCATTAGTAGGAAACTCTCCTCGGTAGCTGGTAGCTTCGAGATATAATGCTCGGGGTGCGCGCGGCGGATATGCTCCTGCATGGAGCGATACCTCTTTTCCTACAAATAGGCATTTAGAATCAAATCGGTACCGTTGCATGGTGTGACAAGAACGTGCTTCCTGCGTTGGGGAATAAGTGCGATAAGTGGTAAGACATGGCTATACAGGGCGGGTGGGCGCAGATTGGTAATTCTAGTTCATGACCAGATGCAGGCGGAACAGGGTAAAGCGACTAGCAAAAGCAATTCCCAAGCACTTACACCAATGCATCTCTTGCGACAGCTAGAGCCATCTTGATTGCGAAGAGGGCAGACTACCTCATTGTTGGAGTCTGTAATAGAGAAGGAAGACGTCAAAGAAGATCGAGGCGGCATTTTGACCCCACCATACGCGATAGCTTGCTGGCGAGGGGTGTTGTAGCGATAAGAGAACAAGAAGCGAGATAAGACTTGATCGTGATCAAGTTGAGCTTCGAACGAGAAGGAGATCAATTGACGATAATGAAGCTATGCAAAACCCGTAACATCTCAGAGCGCAGTGATTAACAGCGAAATAAGCCGCCTTTGAACATGTACCAGCTTTGTTACAGGAACTGTTTCGAATTGGGCCAGTTATGCGACAGTGGTTGCGTATGCGATTGCGGCGTCGGTTGATAATACGATTGATGCGGATTTGAAGCTGAGCAATAAGTCCAATCTCTATGCGAAGGATATTCAAAAATCGTGTGTTGTTGAGTCCAAGTTGATTGAGGCAAACAAAAATAATCGATCGAGAAGGTCGCTTCCTTGGAGAAAGGTGGGCTACAAGGAAGAATGTATAGAGAGGAGGAAGGCGAGTGGGTGGGAGAAGAAGAAGGTAGAGAGGTAAAGTCAAGTTAGGTCGGCAGGAGCTGAGCTTAGAAGGTTGTAAAAAGGAAGAGTCGGCGGAAGGTGGGAGGCAAAGATGCTTTTTGGGTAAAGTGTGTGAGTAAGTGCAAGTGAGCGAGTAATAAGAGCAACAACGCAATAGCGAAGGAAAGCAACAGCCAGAAAAGAGGCAAGAGGAGGGTGTGAGTCGTCGAGTGTGTGGTGTGCGGTGCTGCCGAGGAGCTGAGCTTGAGAAGCTGGATAAGAGCTTTCGTCGACCTTTGACTTAGTTACTCGTTTCTTTGCTTATACAACTATTAGCAACACCAAGACCAGGAACTTTCAGATATTGGAGTGAATCTCCAATTTTGCAAAGTACTTCACAAAAGGGAAACACATGAGAAAAAAAGAAAGAGGGCCAGCAAAATATTACCAGCAACTGAGAAAGAGGAAGAAAAAAAAAACTCTTGCGGGAGGGCGTGTGGGCAAAGCGATAAAGGCCAGTAGCGAAAGCTTCCGCACAAACAAGCTCTAACGTCCATCTATTGCTCAATGCTCACTCGACAAGGGACCACAGCCTGAGCTCCAGGCTCCATGCCTCCAAATGCTATTGCTAACTTATGCCATGCTTCGCCTCCACTGCTAGACATCTCAGCTGCCTCGAACGACTTATCGCCCGGGACCAATAGTATTGACGTGCAGCTTCGGGGTGTGGGTACAAGAAGCTCTCTAGTAGCCTTCTAGGCCCATGAGAGAAGCAGCAGAAAAACCCTCTCCAACTGTCATTCCAGCTTTCCATGCGCGCTGTTTCGCTCCGACATGGTTAGGGGACCAGTGACCCTCTGGTACATTGTCGAACCTCTCAGTCTTGCTTGGCTCTTGAGTAGGCAAGGTCCCAAAAAGACCCTCAAAGGCGTCTGCAACATCCAGTAACGAAGCATAGCTTCCAAGCAGAGAAGCATCAGCAGCTCAAAAAGAGCATGGCCCAAGCGCTGCGCGAACAAATCAACTGGCTACCATTGCAATGACTCGGGAGGGGCTACAGGGATCATGGCAGTGGGTGAAGAGGGGCGTGTCTGTCAGTGGAGCTTTCTGCTGGACGGATGGAGGTTAAGGGCATTTTCTTTGGCTGCCAGGGCTTTCTAACTCCAAGAATGCCGCCTGTAAGAGGCACTTTAGGCCTAAGAAGCTCCCCTAGAAGAAGCAGGGGAAGCTCCCACGGTGGAGCTGGTCCCTTGCTCGGATTTGTTGAAGATCTTTTCTTCTTACTGATGCAACTGATAACTAACGAGGCTGTTATGGACGGATCATAGGAAAGAACATTGGATTTTGTATGTCGATGCTACTGTCAATCGGATCCGCACAAAGATTACGAGTCGCATACTCTGCCTTTACAGCTCTTGCGCTTGGCCAACATCATCGAGATATTCGGCTACGACAGGTCCTGATGAGTGTCGCAAGAAAAGGCCCGGCGTCTCAAGGGTTGGCCATGTTTGGCGACAAGGGTCGGCGGGGCCGAAACCCAAGGTCAACTGCCACTCATGGATACCGTTCCTAAGCCAACTCCGGACGTGGTTATCACATGTACATGGCAGGTACCTCTGCATGACTCTCGCCACGGATTCGTCCACGGGATCATAGCAGAGCTACACAGAACGTTCGTCACTGTAAGCTGGAGCTCGAGTCCAAGTCCTCCATATTGGCCGCTATACTAAACCAGAGCTGGAATCTCAAATGTTGATGTGGCGTTTGGATATCGGTGATGGGTAGGTGTGGATGTTAACAGAGTCAGCTCAAAGGTGGTTGTCGCCGAACGGAATTTCAAATTTTGTTTGGTTTAAGCAGCAGCATACATCCGCGCCCAAAAAAAATAGTATACTGCTCCTTTATGAGTGGCCGATAGTGGACAGGAGTGCGCTGCGAAGACACGAGCTCAGAAAGGCCCAATAATAGAAGAACAAGCGAAGGCTGACTCTTAACAGTTGACTTCAAGGTTACCAAAGGGTAAACGATGACAAGCCCTGCCACCACGCTCCCGGGTCTTCTGAGACAGTGACATCACCAGCCAGGGGGAGGATACCACCTGTCGCCTTGGAGCACGGAACTGACGGGCGTGCGCAGAGCCAGTCCGCTGAAGGGTCTTCCACCTCGATTCCATTGTTCGACTCAGAGCAACGCTATGCCGTTCACATCGACTGTGAAGGCGGTGAGTTCAAGGCCGAAACGCCCAAGCCTTCCTAGTATTTGTGGCAACATAACGGACAAAAAGCTCAGGTCGTATCTGTTATGCTAATTTCTCGTGGAGGACAGCAAAATAGTCTTCTGGAAACCCAACTGGAGGCGCGGGGGCAGACCTGAAAGAGGTCCAAACAAAGCGACGCAACGACAGCTTATACAGCCAACCAGCGTCGTGGAACCGAGGTTGATAAGTCCGGCTTTATTTTCCAGACCCTGTGAAAGCGGTGACCCCGCGCTATAATAACAGCTGGGTCACCACGGAATTTACCCCAGCAGCAATCGCAGACGGGACCTCAAATATTATGACTACGGTCGTCACCTTATCACAATAGGGTTCCTGAGGTTAAACTTGCGGACGTTGTTTCCAGTGGGCCATCAAGCCTCGCAGGCCACAGCGAAGTTCGCAGGACGAGATACATAGCTTGGTAGCTGTACGACGGCCTACAGATACGAAAGCTCTAAGCTCCAGCTCGTACCGTATGCGATGGGGTGAACATATCCATATCCAACAGGCTAACTTGGAACATGAGACAAGATGTGGGGTCCTCTTTGGTGTGAATACAGTAAGTATGCATGCAGACCACCTTATCATCAGCGAACTACTCTTACCTCCGGAGCAATTGGTTTTCATCTATATTTGTGTCTATGAACAGCAGTTAAATAAAAAAGCACACCGCAACTTCACAAGAACTGGAAACTCCCTTCACCACATGTCTTACTTGTGTCAGGCCCCAGACTCGAGCTGCAATGACCAAGAGCTACAACAAAGATACTCCTTGTCAAGCTGCACTCATGGGTGAAGCTTGGGTCAACTTGGACCTGGTCTCATGACTATCAGAAAAGAATAAGAACCTTGGAAAAGCCATGCATCCATGCAAGACAGTCAACGAGTGGTTTGAAAATCCCGAGTCTTTAAACTAACTCACTCCGCCTAATCGCTGCATTGCACGGCTTAATTGCCGTGAGAACCACAACTTGTTCCTAGTTCCAACCGGGTATTTATTCATACCTTTACTGCGACACTTGAAAGTATGCCAGCAATTCTTTGTTAATCGAGACAATACCCTTCGTCCGCTTTGACTATTACCCATTGTCTGGTTTTCTTGATTCGAGAACTTCTTTGGACTATATTTCGTTCTATCAAACACTCGAAACACACACAGAGATTGGTACTCAAAAGTATGATTGATCAGTCTTGAGCCATCACTTGTCGGCTTTGTACTGAGAAGGAATTACTTGAACCGACTATGGTGTCACTTTTTAACCACACCATACATCTTTCTTCCTGTCGTCATGAGCATACAGCTCGTGACATAACACATCTGTATCACGACATGTCACGTCACTACACCTGTTATGCGTACCAGACGAAAAACACCGACAGCATGTATAACTCTGAATACCTTCTTCATTATAGCAATTCTATTCGTTGTCCTTGCAATATTCGATAGTCACTGCCTTTTACTAACAGTTTTCTCGATGACCTGCATCTGAGCATACTATACGCCAGAGGGATGTAATAAGAACTTGGAGCTCTTCGACCATGAGTCCAACTAAAGATGCAAACAAAAAGCCTCCTTTATAAAAATAAGATATTACGAAAGGGGTTTAAAATTTCGCTTATACTAATTTAAGAATTGCCATAAATTCATATCTTATTCTTATAAAGATAACTATGCATTTATATCTTGGTTCGTCTATCCTAAGGCCTTGATGGACGCGGTAGGTGGCACAGTATTAGAAAACCATATCGAGTGAGTTGCTGATGTATCTTCATTCCCAGGATGGGCTTATTGTACATATATATATATATATATATTGAACTTTGGGCGTGATCAAGGATTCTCAGACTATCAAGATCAAGTGACAGTGATCTGAGTGGAACTAATCAGGTGGGAAACAGCACAACAACCGTTTCTTGATGTCCACAGATAATACAAATCGATAAGCGCTACTCAGAGCCGTTTCATTTCATTTCACGCTCACGAGAAACTGAGCAGATACAAGTCAAAGTAAAATAATTCATGTCTGATGTCAAGGTAAGCTTCGGTCTCTAAGCCAGGATTCAGAGACTCGACCTTGGGTATCTTTGGTTCATGCTATCCCTATCCCATCCTATCACCTCAAATCGCCTAGCTTGGGTTATATCTGTAATAAATTCCGCCGTAACATGCATACATGGTATTTCCCCTCGGGATGCAAAAAAAAAAGAACAAATCCATATGACAGCTAGAGACCGACTCTGACGGTCAGTTCAATCCCACGTGCTCGCTTCCGATCCATAAAATTCCAGTTTTCTCGTCTTTTCGTCGTCGTTTACTTGAGCTGCTTGAGAATCTCTGTCAAGAAGTCCTCGAAACTTAAGGTGATGTAGCCGTCGCGGTCGTCGTCGTACTTCTTGAACACATCGGTCATGCGCTTCAGCGAGATGCAGCTCTGAACGAAGAGATCGAAGCTCATGACCCCCTCATTCCTCTTGTCATAGGTGTTGAAGATCAGCTCGACAAACTGGGGACTTAGTCTGTATCGAAAAGCGACGAGAGCATTGTTGAATTCGGGCAGCGAGATATTGCCGCTGCGATCGGCGTCAAACCGGTCAAAAAGAGTCCTCCATGAAGCCAAGAAGGACCATAGACCACAAAACTCTTCAAAACCAATGGTGCCACTTCGATCCGAATCGAACATTCGAATCATCATGCGAACGGTATGGGGATCGAAGGCGGTCCAGTCACCGTTGACGAGCGCAGCAGATAGTTCTTTCTCGGAAAGGTGGCCAGTACCTAATCAGGAAATGGTCAGTAAACTGCAATGCGAGTTGCAACTGTGCATTTTGCGCGTCTACGAAAATGTGCATAGCAGAAGAACTTACCATCCTTGTCTACAGCACGGAACAGAGGCAGAAGCGAGGGATCGGAGCCGTTGCCATCCAATGCAGGCGAGGGAGGAGGTCGTGACTGGGCAGCAGGGCGGTTGTGAGCCTGAGGTCTCGCACCACCAGGGTTTGGAGGCGGCGACATATGGCCATATGCAGCTTGACCTAGTGAATGGGATCGCGCATCTCGTTGGGTGGGCAGAGGCTTGTCGTATCGAGGCTGCTGCTGGTGATACTGCTGTTGAGGGGCATATTGGTGCTGTTTAGGAGGAGGCTGATGTTGCTGCGGGGCGGGAGTCCTAGACTGTCCTGGTTTCTGAAAGGAGGATGTCAGTTTGAGCGTCTTAGTGCGGTGATAGCAGTGTGTGCATTGGACATACAGGCTCAGGCTCGGCGAATCTGTTTAAGTCACATAGTCAGCTTTGTGTTGCATCGTGATATCTTTCCCTTCCTGTAGGTAGCTTCTGGAACGCAGAGCCGCAGTGACAGTTACGCGGGGAGAGGAGGCAGTCTGACTGGGCGCATGGACATGACATACCTAGGGAGGGCATCCTCGTCGTAGGGACGGTTGTAGGCCATGCTGTAGGAGAGATATATTTTTTCTTCCTGCTTCAAGGTATAGAGGTCTTTTAAAAGGGAAGAGAATAGGAAAGTGTTTGCGCGTGACGAGGGTTTTGAAGGTTGGGCTGAGTTAGTGCGCAGCTGAAGAAGAAGAAGCTGGAAGGCCAGCGTCAAATGTCCTAAGTACTGTACTTTAGGTACTGTACGGAGGAGTACTAATGACTTAATAGTAACGGGCTGTAGGGATGAACAACCCCAGGCTCAGGGGAATCTTTCAGCGCGGGGCAGTGTCGTTTGGTTGGTGGAGCGCGAGTGAGAACACAGCGTGGCTGAGTTATCTTGATAGTGGGAATTGGGTAAGACAAGGCTCGGACTTTTTCTCTGTCGTGACTCAATCAAGTCCGATTGAAGAAGATAATTCTGGATAACTGGGTTCGCCATGTATTAGATGAGTAGAGAGTAAGAGTCTCATGCTAATATGGCAAAGTTGAAGCAAAGCATAATGACGACAGACTCAGTATCAAGCTCCCCATTATCGGGTATAAACTGGGCTCCCTGCGGCCTTATCTGCCATAAGACAGGGAAGACACAGCTATAATTCTTACCAAGCCCCAGGATTGAAAGCCTGACTTGGCTCCTTGCCATCTTCCGTGCCAAGATGTCGGGACCCTTGATTCTGTGGATTCTTTTATTCCGCGTATTCAAATTTTATTGTTAATGTATTCCACTGATTGTAGTCCAAGATTATCGCCTACAGTACTTATCAAGTTCTAAGTTATATTGAACACAGGAAAATCTGACCTGGGAGCGCCTTCCAAACGGAAGAATCTAAAATTAGACACCATCTGCACCTACTGTGCTTGTAACGTATCGAAAGTGGCAGGGCCTCACTCGCTCTCGCTCTCGCTCTTGCAAGTAACGATAGACAGGAGAAAGGAAGGACCCTTGGAGTAAGGTTCTCAGCGGTCCCGTTCGGAATGTGGGTCTTCAATCTGATGGGTGACGTCGTAGGGGCTCGGTGCGAAAAACAGCCACTACAGACCCGAGAAAGCCTCAGCCACTAAACTCGGGCATCCAATCTCAGTGGAGGCGCGGAGTTTTAGAGGGTTCGAGGTTCGCATTTGGAGGGGGGGAGAAAATTGTTCCATTTCTGTTCTACCGTTTTCTCTAACCCCTGCTACTTTGCTTTCCTAGTAGCTGCTTCTGAACTATCACCTCATCGCACCTATTTCGGTATTCAACTGGATGAGTATAGACATCAAGAGTCACAACTACCACTCAAACTGCGGCTCATACAATAAACAACTCATCCCAAACTAGTCATTTATATCGTATAAAGCACCAAAGCCAGTCATAATCACTGAGTAAGTCTACCACTGGCTCATACACCAGCGGTCTAAGACATTATTAATACTCTTCCCTCACAGTAACTTCCACCATGACTATCACCCAGGAGTCACCACAACCATCCGAGTTCTGGTTATACGGATATGGGTATGCCTAGCTCTTCCTCAAATCAGCTTCTAGCTTCTAGCTTCTAGTACTGCATATTGACGCACATCTCCGTGACCTATAGGAGCTTGATATGGAAGCCCCCGCCACATTTTGGTAACATAGACACCCGCCTCTCACATTCAATGGCAGTCTCGCTGACATGTAGCCTCACTTATCAGATCGAAGAATCCCTGGATGGGTAGATGGTTATGTCCGTCGTTTCTGGCAGGTCTGTTCATCTTATACTAATACCACAAATCCCCTCACCAACTAACATGTCCTACAGGCCAGGTCAGCATTTAACGACCAGATAGTCAATTGCATCAGCAGCTAACTATAGTCCAGCGAGGATCACAGAGGAACCCCAGAAGCCCCAGGTCGTGTCGTTACTCTCATTGAGAGATCATATTGGGAACAGCTAACCGACCATCATGACTCTGCTCCAGAGCGAGTCTGGGGCGTTGCCTACCGTATCATCCCTGACAAAGTTGCTGAGGTCAAGGAATACCTCGATATCCGCGAGATCAACGGCTACACTATACACTACGCCCCGTTCCATCCTGCCGATGGCTCCTCGCCTATCCGTACTCTGGTTTATATCGGCACTCCGGACAACGAGCAGTTCGTCGGTCCCCAAGATCCCCAGGAGCTCGCGGAGCACATCTTTCGCAGTCAGGGGCCCAGCGGCCTGAACAAGGACTACCTTTTGAGTCTTGATACTGCTCTCAGGGAGCTTGCCCCTGATAGTGGCGATAACCACATTCATGATCTTGCCCGCCGTGTCAGAGAACTCGAGAGTAATTGCCAATATGAGACGAAGATCCTTAACCCAACGACGTCCACTCATCTCCAGAAGCATAGTACTGAAGAGGCAGAGGAGATCGAAGAACCTAATCATTAAGAAAAGATAGCATCCAAAACATATACTTTGAGAAATGCATATAGATGGATAGCTTCGGCTAAGATATATGCTTAATCTTTTCACATCCCTTGCTAATCATGTCTTCTACGCTCTGGCCCTCTGTAGACATGGTGAAAGGCGCCTATAGACAACAAGTCAATTGGCACAGTTTGGATTCATGCTTGCTTCTGCCATCCCTGTGAGCACTAAATGTGCCTTTCCGACTCCAATCATGACAATAGTCAACCTATAACAACCAGAAGCCATATATAATTAGTAGCACAAGTCTTCACACCAAAGCAACAATCGAATAATCAATGAAAGAAAGTGGTCGCACGCAGCGCCATTTCATATTTTCCAGTCTGCCTAGCAAGGCATCCTCCCTCGTCTTTTCGCACTAGGTTCATTCGTAAAACGGCCGTGTCAAGATGGCAACCCAACCCAACCCAAAATGCCATGCCTTTATAAACTATGTTTTGACCAAAGTACCCGGGTATAATTTTGCGTTCCAATAAGCTCACCAATGCCTAATCATCCAGTCGTACAAAGGATCCGCAAGCCCAGGTGCCGAAAGTCGTCGATATCATTGGTCCTTGAATTCCAGATTTCATTATTCGAGGCCCAGTAACAACATTCCAGAGCGCAATATGATATAATGCGCTCCTGTCCGGCTTCCAGTCACCTAATATCCTCTACCACCCTGGTGGTGTTGCTGTTGCTGAGGGGGCATCTGTTGAGAAGGATCAGGGTACCCGTACTGCTGCTGAGGAGGCGCAAAGCCTATGTAAGTGTTAGCCACGGTGCAAAGCAACGTCCGAATCCAATTCTCATCATACCTTGAGGAGGGCCACCGTAGCCTTGCTGAGGAGGGTATCCCCGACCGTAGGGCATAGGCGCATACATGTTAGGAGCGGGCATTTGGTAACCAGGTCCGGGGTGGCCCATTCCATAGGGAGCCGGTCCTCCGAAACCTCCTCGTCCATAACCACCACCTCCTCCTCTGCCGAAACCGCCTCCGCCTCGGGGACCATTGTCAGATGCCTTATCAACTCGAATGGTTCGTCCGTCAAACCTGTAGATGATTAGTTCATATACCCAAAAGGCAATAGCAAAGCTGCCGTGTGACAAAAAGCTGAAGTGACTCGTACTCGACGTTGTTCATGCTTGCGATGGCGTTCTGGGCATCACCCTCCTGGGTGTATCGTACAAATCCAAAGCCGCGGCTGCGACCAGTATCGCGGTCCTTGACCACCACCTTTTTCCATGTTCATGGTTAGAAGCGGCTTCACAATCCAATCCAACAAACACCCGCATCAGAGCCACAAATATGCAGGACTAGAAGCGCATTGCTTGAAGGAAATAAAGGAACGGAGTCACCTACAGCTTCTTCAACCGGGCCAAACTCCTCAAACTTCTGGCGGAGAGTGGCCTCCTCAGTATGCCATGCTAGGCCACTTGAATTGTATTAGCAGATGATATAGTCGTAGAAAAAAGGCATGAGACGAACCCAATGAAAAGCTTCGACATGATGAATCGCGGGGTCTGATAATGTTCAAATATTAGTTTTTATTTACAGTAGAACGCCGAATGGGTTGCTGAACGCTGGTCTCCTAGCTCGCAGAAGCACCGTAGAGGACAAGCAGGCTTCCAGGAGCGAATCAACCAGAGCGACTGGTGTGTTTGATAGCCTCTCCAATATCAACACCATAAGACTTCTTGCGCTTAAGATGCCGCGCGTCGTTTCGCGGACAGACGAACGCTTACAGCATGGATACTGAAGAGAGGAAAGGGTAAGAGGGGTATCATAAGGGAGAAAGAGCGCACCTTTGTTGCCTCGAGTATAAATGAATGCTGATGGTTCCGCCGTACGCGCACTTGAAACTTGTTTTGTAGAAACTGAGCGTTGCGCTAATTTTCGATAACAAGTCGGCAATGGAAGTGAAGAAGTTGAGGTGTAGGAAGAAGGATGGGATGGGGGGTGGAGCTTCAATACGGGAAGAGGTAGCGGATGTATTGAAGTTAAAGCAAAGGTAAAAGGCCAAGGCAAAGAAGGCCAGGTAATGTAGCTTTAACTAGCTTATATTCACTAGACGGCGCAATCCAAGGATGCGAGAGGGGTCCTGAGCATGAATAAGATGAAATGCGGGCGGAGCGTGACAATCGAAGTTATGTATGCACCCTGTCTGCACTACAATGATAGTTTGCAGACGCAGTGCAGTAATGCAGTGAACAGGAGGCACGTTGCTTCTCTGCAGACAGTCTGAATCGGTAGCGGCGTTAAAAATGACGATGCTTGCCAGGGGTAGTTTAGCATCTGAGGATATTGTTTCCCATGTTTAGCGACCATCTACTCCGTATCTTATGGCCGATTATATAGATTTCGCTAATCATCCTTCCTCTCTTGCCTCAGATGGGCAAGAACAGAATGAAATACAGCCATCTTGACAACACTTGCATCGTTTCAACCATCTTCATAACTCAGGGCCAAGCTCCCTCCTCGCGTCGATCCCAGACCAGGTGGGCTCATCCGTGGAGGCAGTGCTTGATTGAACTGCACCGTACAGTCCCATCACCGCGACAGGCCAACCAGGCTGCCAGGGTGTCTGGCGAAGACGTTTCGGCGTCGGGTCTGGCAGGGGGAGCTTTCTCCAAACAAGCTTTGGGCGGCAGAACCAAACACCAAACGCAGGGGAGCACAAGGTGCACTAACCCACCACCCTCACCGTGGCCTTGGGGAGTTGGTGCCTCCATCAGCTTCAGACGACAGAACACAAGCTCATGCGGGCCTGTGATGACGAAGGTCCTCCACATTCTCACCAAGCTCCTCCCCACATCCAGCAAAAGCCAAGCACCGCATCTAGGCTTAAATAGCTCTCTGCCCCTACGACGAGCATAACTGTCCGACGATCCTGCCCCTTCTCATCATACTGCCACTCTTCAATTCGCCGTGAGCATAGCCCCCTTCAACCCACTCACGCCCATGGCCCCGTTCTGTTCCTTGCACTTCGGGTAGGCACATGTAGACTGTACTGTACTCTATATCAGGCTGGTGCTGAATGAAGATGATACCCAAAAGGTAGGTGGTTTATCATAATAAAGAAAGGGTTTCCCGCCCGAGGAGTACTGATCCAGATGATACGGAGCCTTCGCCGCCAAAGCCTTTAACTTTTAAGGTAGTGTCCCTATCCTTGGCAATGCTGTTATTCCTCACAGGGTGCTGTTGTTTGAGCCCCGCCTTACCAGAGAGGCCTTGTTTCCATACACGTGCTGACCCTCTTTCTCCTTGAGATGGTGGAGGCCAGATTCAGGGGCCGAAGAAAGGTAGCAAAGGGAAGATGCATAACGCAGCACTTTCTTAGGTCTTGTTGAGAAGATGAAGAGATGGTGGTCCATTGAGGTCTAAGTAGTGTGTTGCCTCACCTGTGACCCAAGGCTGCTGTTGTACTCTTGAGGATTCAAGGACTTAGACGAAATATGAACTCTAGCTCAACGTCTCCTCCAACAGACGAACTGTGCAGCGAAACGTACAGCGCTGCCCGGCGGATATTGTTCTGAAACATGCGAGTATCGAAATATTATCCCGTCGCTACCATGTATCCGGGACGTGCTCGCACCATCACTCGTACGTATTGTTCAACGTCAGCAGTTTGATGTTTCAATGAGAAGAGACTGGGAATCATGCCGTGAAGCCAACCTTGACACCGGCTGCCTTGACGGATGTGCAGTAGCGTGGTGAAACGCTAGATTAAGCATTGATGCGATGCTACCTTGGCAGCGGCTTAGACCATTGAGGCACTACATGCCAAGAAGTACCCGTCGTACCAACTGTCAGGGACCATTGCTTTTTTCGGCCCAGTAAGCGGCTCCAATGATATATTTAGTTGAGAAATAGCACTTGGATTGGCAGCATACTCCCATGGATAATGTCAGCATATGCAATGCTCGAAGACGTGATGCAAATTGTAATCATTGAACATGAACAGATTCTCTATTGGAGTCGTGTTGGAGAGAGCGTTGTTGATATTACATACGCTTCAGCCTGAGAAGAGGTAACTTGATATTAAGTGATGTAAGAGACAAAGAAGATGACAGGTGAATCCCCCACGGTTCTAGAAGGGCTGACGAAGAAGGTGGTTTGAAGAATACATGTACCTTCCTCCTTCAACTTACACGTCTGGGCAGGCGCTTGGCCTCTCATCTCTTGCTTGCCGCTGCAGGTATACGACACCTGCCAACTTACATCCAATCTCCAGGTACCGATGCTATATGGAAAGAGCTGTCTATATCTACCTACGTGTTCATGGACGTTTTCAGTTGTCATCAATCTTTACACTTAGACTTCTGCAAATGTGCTTTGTTCTCCACAAAGAATCCCCAGATCGTCCTCTCGTCGAGCTTGAACCTCAATGAGGTCTCATCACCATCGCCATCTTTCGAACGGCCATTATGGACATCGCCACAGGAATGAAGGCATTACAAGTGATTCCTACCTAGATATCGATCCCCGTGGCTTTGACAGTATCCAGTCTTGGCTTGACAAGATCAGCAATTCGGCGGACGATTATGTACATAATGCAGACGAATCTCGTTCATCAATCATGCGACCTGGTGGCGCTCCTGCTTGGGAAAGATCTCTAGATCCAAATCAGCTTGGTCATCGAAGCAACTGGCCTTTGATCGAAGATCAGCCGCTCGCAGTGGCACCCGAATCCTTGGAAGATGATGCATACTTGAACTCGCAACACGCGCGTTGCCCTGACACCGAATCTAACAAGGAAAACCAAAAGAGATACCAAACACATTCATACCAGAACTCGCTTGATGATATCCCCGATAGACCCCTTTTCGAGCGACGGCCAAGAAGGAAAACACGCCCGGATCGGTATACTTCCAAAAACCAGACAACCAAAGAGAAATCCCACATCGAGGGCGAAACTGAGAAGCGAAAAAGAAAGACTCGCCCTAAAAAGCGTCATCTTCGGTCGAGCAGAGATGTTATGAACAACTTTGTGTCTGGTGCCATCCCAAACACAAGGGTAACAGTAAGTGGGGAGCCGGAGTACATCGATATACATCGAATATATTCTAACGCATCTAATATGTTAGATGAGACCAAGTCTTACCGCTGGACTTTTCCTGAACGGTCGTTCGTCTACCGCTGGACAAGGTACATTGCTCTCAGCTCAGGTGTCGGCCCCTCTAACCAAGCCGTAGTGACCGACCTCACATTCAATGATATGCCAGTCATGAAATTGCGAGGGAGTTCGGGAAACGAAAAGGAAGAGCTTCAGCTTAGCACGCCTACACAATCCGATCATGACGAAGACGAGACTCTATACGACGGAAGGTCTTTGCAGCAGCATGCAGAACCCTCAACAGCCTCGATCAAGAACAAAAAAGAGAACAAACAAAAAATTGCTAACAAAAACCTCGATACTGTGCCGCAGGATTTCTCTCTTGAGGATATTCATGGCATTCAGGACCACCTTATATCATCGGGGGAGTTTGCCCAAACATCAGATTCTGAGAGTCCGGAGGTGACACTCAAAAGACTCATTGAGACTGGCGTTTTTGATGGCACGAGCATGCTGAACAAGACTGCAAACCAGATCATCCAGCCAAAATCTGCCAACGGCAGCAACCTCGGTCCAGGATGGAACAGCAACATTCCACAATACCAAGATAAAGGGGTGTTGGCAGACCCTGACATGGGCACGCTTACGAATTCAAGTCCCCAAATTCCACCGAACATTGACCAAAACGACAGCCGCCATGTGGTAGCATCAACTAATACAGCAGAGCGTGGAAATCAAGAAAATGAAGTACCAGTATATACCCACAGTGCAACTCAAGTTGATTCCCCGACTTTGACAAAAGTATCAACTAGAAATGATATACACGAGCGTGGTGCTGAACAGCATGTCGTGGTAGAAACTGAAAAGAAAACTGATCCCGTTGCCCACAGTCGGTGGCACTCTGTGTCTAGAACATCGGAAGAGGGCCACCATTATATACAGTGCCTTGATCGAAAGGGTCTACCCGGACCTCTGATTCAGAGTATCGGAACACATCCTGCTGATGATCAACACTTATTCCACCAAGATGTTGCGCAAAACTCTGAAGTTCAACACCCAGAGCAGTCTCTCCACCACAGGTATAAGTCTCATGATGAGAGGACATCACCACTCCATGGATTAAGTTATCAACATCCATGCCAGTCACTTTACGGGATTTGTAATATACCATCTGATTCCCCATCTATCCTTCCGACAGCTTATTCAGATATGTACACTATTCAAGGTGAAGCGCATGGTGGTAATACACAGCTTGCACGGCCATATTATAACCACGATGATGAAACTATGCAGCAGTTCATCGAGAGAATTGAAGGGGAGGCAGGTTCGAGATGGGACGAACCTCATGAGGTTTTTGACGGCAGCTTTATTGATGGCATAGACAATTTTGCCGAAACTGAGTTCAAGAGAGCGCAAGATGGCTCTGATACCTTCCCACGCGGAGACCTGGGGTACGGTGAGATAACACGACCTGCCTCACATAACGTATATCCGGACCTCTACTGTGATCCAACCATTGAGAGACCTCAATATGAATCGGTATATTGGAGAAACTCGGATAACGGACAGGATTACCACTTTGCAGGCAGAGCTGATAGGAGATTTGATAGTCCAGAGCCTGAGATGCTTGCTTTCTGGAGACCTAATCGCTTTTAGGACTATGTACCTACGTGTTGCCCTCAGGACTTATGTATATAGGCTGACTGAACATGCATTACTCTGGTTCTTGGTCCTTCCATTTGTTCCTCAAACTTCTAACGTCGATGCCACACTGTTCTGCCTTAGCAATGACAGCACTAGCCTTTCCAACGACGGGAGCATCAATCATTTTGCCATCGAGAGTCCAGGCGCCTCGCCCTGAGGCCGATGCCTTCTCATCGGCGATGGAAATTCTCATGGCCCATTCGACCTCCTTCTGGTCTGGAGCAAACATACGCTGGACCACTTCGACTTGACTAGGGTGGATGCATTGTTTTCCATTAAAACCCATAGATTTTCCTCCTGCGCATTCTTCTTCGAGAGTTTTGAGCCCTTGCTCCCCCTTGTATGATGTACAAACAAGATCAATCGCGCTCGGCAACCCAGCAGCTCGGGCAGCGGTGACAATTGCAGATCTTGCGTAGAGAAATTCAGTCAGGGACGGGGTCCTTGTCAGAGATAAGTCGAGGGCAAAATCCTCGGCAGCGAAGATGAAGCCACTCAAGTAGGGAGATGCCTTGCAGATCTGAGATAGATCCATGACAGCTCGAGCCGACTCAATAAGGGCAATGATCTTTATGGGGTTCTCGGCATCAGTTCCGTGTCTCTCTGGAGCAACATGTCGGAGAACATCAGTAACAAAAGTCAAATCAGCGGCGGAATTGACCTTGGGAACCACAACGGCATCAACGTGGTGCAGAGGGGCAAGCGTTGTCAAGTCTGACAGAGCGAAAGGAGTAGAAACAGCATTGATGCGAACAGCCAGCTCAGATATCCCTGAAGGGCGAGCGTTGAGATTGGAGATGTGTTCCCGCAGGTGATTACGGGCAGTATCTTTGAGATTGGGTGTGACAGAATCCTCAAGGTCATAAGTAACATTGTCTGTACTGAGGCCAAGAGACTTTGTCAGCATCTTTTGCGATGAGCCCGGGACTGCAGAGAGTGGTTAGTCTTGGTGCAATGAATTGGCGAGGAGTCATGTTGATTGTTTTACCGTAGAGCAATGAGCGCCGAATGATAGATGACGATCGTGCAGCCATGGTGATGATATTATTGGTTAACTTCAACGGAGTCATTCGTGTATAGTACAGCTGCGTATCAAAGACCCAATCACCCTAGTGTACTCCGTATGTCCTGAAAAGACCGAGGTTGATTGTTGCGACTTATACGCCGAGACTCGGGACCCGCCCACGGAAGCTCATGACGTCCCGGCCGTTGACAAGGCGGGCCCGGAGCGGAGAGCAAGTCGATCTGCCGTATCCCACCGCCTGCCACAACAGGCGCCCAGGGGTTTTTGCTGTCGCGGATCATGCTCCATCCCTTGCGCGGCTTGATGGGAGGCCAGCTTACACAGTGACAGGTAGCTTCAAGCTTTCAAGGTTCCCAACGCCAACGTTTTTTTCCCTCTCTTTCTTACCTACGACGCCGACACTCTTTTCTCCCCTCGCGCTACACGATTCGAATACGCGGAGCCTTCAGACGAGTCCACTGCTAGATACCTACCCTGACGTGTCACTGAATATCTCACATATATCATGGATGCCACGCAACCACAGCCCGCCGCGCCGGGATCCCTTAGCTGGCGCCTCAGCGCGCATCCCATTACGCTCCTCACCTTTCTCGGATTCCGGATATGTAAGTCTCTTATGACATTCTCAAGCTGTCGTAATAGCGCAATTGCTAACTCGTCGCAGCAAGTGTCCTGATCTATTTCCTTGGCCTGTGGATCATAAAAAGCATGTGCGTATTCTCACAGAATTTGGCCCCCCCCGAAGAGCGCAGAACACTGATAGCTTCGCAGGATCATGATTTTTATCATCACTATCCTCCTCCTCGCCGCCGACTTCTACTACATCAAGAACATCGCTGGACGTCGCCTTGTTGGTCTGCGCTGGTGGAACGAGGTCGATGCTCAGACAGGAGACTCGCAGTGGGTGTTTGAGAGCAGCGAGCCAGGTACCAAGACGATCAACCCGACCGACAGCCGCTTCTTCTGGCTCGCTTTATATATCCAGCCTATGCTGTGGGTGCTCATGGCAATCCTCGCTCTTGTGCGACTGCAGTTCCTATGGCTGCCCCTCGTTGGTACGTTTCCAGCCCTTTCCCCTCCAGCATGCGATCTGGTCACAAAGAACGTGCTTTACCTTACATCCATTGCATATCCAGCCCCGCTAACACCTCGTGCCAGTCATCGCCCTTGTCCTCACCATCATGAACACTCTTGCCTTCTCCCGATGCGACAAGTTCAGCAACGCCTCCAGCATCGCCGGTAGCGCTTTTGGCACTGGTAACCTTGCCGGTAACATCGCGAGCAACATGGTTAGCAACTGGTTCTCTCGCAGCTAATAGGCCGCCCGTCTTAAAAGGACAATATCCGGCAAGCTTTTGCTTGCACTCCGGGATTCTATAACAAAAGAAAAAGGAGAAATGTCCTTCGCATATTCCTTTTCGACATTCTGCAATGGAAGGCTTTGAGGCTGTCTCGGCTACCAAAGTTGTAAATTAAATGACAGGGCTTCTTCATTATTGGGTGCGGGTTTGCGGGAAAGATTTGCTGTTTCAAGACGCCGGTGGGCAAAGATGTATGAATATCAACTTGTATTCATCTATTGATCGAATTGAGTGCTACATATTCGATATTTGGCTCAAGGAAGTCATTTACAAATAAGTGCTTCCGTTGTGGGAGAGAAACAATGGTACCACACAACTCGTCTCGAAGGTTAAATGTAATTAACATGCAACCTCATCTCATGTCTTGCAGCTGCTACAGCAAATGAACATCGTCAGAAATTTGTAAAAAGGTTTATCCTTGCAAAAAAGAGTTCGTGGTATTTTCCCAAGCATGGATCCAGTTACTCCGTCATCAAGGCGAAGAATACACGGCACCGCTACAACAAACAAACCAGGCAGGCTACATGAGTGCCCAGCCCAAAGAGCGACCGTGAGAGAATAGGACATGACATAACACAGAACTCCAAAACTCATGACGCATGAAAATATGGTATCCTTCAACTTCTCTGGTCGATAAGGGACCATTGCTTGCGCGAGGTGCCACTATCGTCTCGCCGCACGTTCAATCTCGTCATCCAGTTGCCTTTCCTCTTCCTCCAGCCTCCTGATCTCATCGGCCGTCATACCATCTTCAACCAAGTGAGCAACGTTGCGTGACATACCCTGCGGCGTCTGAGCGCCGCTATTATCTCCACGATCATGAGACCCGATTGATGAACGAGGCACGCCGGCCGGCGGAGGAGCTGGGGCGGCATCACGGTCACGGTCGAGGTTACCGAGGAAAACAGGTTGCATGTGGTTCTCGTCCGAGTATGGCGAGTTGGGTGAATCCGTAGCACGGTTATGGGTTTCCTTATCCACTGCATAGGTCTGCTGTGTAACGTAGTCATCTCCGGCCCGCTGGTTACGACGGCGTCGGCGGAGGAAAAACCATGCTAGTGCACCGATGAGGAGGAGCCCACCGATAACAGCACCGACAGCAATGCCAGCAGTTGCACCAGTCGAGAGCCCTCTGCCGCCACCACTGTTGCTGGAACTCCCGTCGGCCGCTGAGGACGAGGAAGGTAAAGAAGGACTGGAAGTTGAGTCTGTCCCTGGTGACATGGTAGTTTCCAGAGGCCTCTGATCTTTCTGGTCACTTTCAAGGTCGCCATTGAGCTTATCAACCTCTTTGCTGTTGGTGCTGTTGGTGACAGTGAAGAGTTCTGTCTTGGTGTAACCGGTAGCCCCATTCTTTGCCCAGTCGATCTGTATAAACATATCTTTTCCATAAAACTGGGCGGTTTCGCCTATGAAGTTGAGCATTACAAAACTTTTTGTAACTGCGATAGTGATGTGTTAGTAATTATAAAGATATAGAAGGTATGCCGAGAAAACGCACAATTACTGAACTGTCCATCAAACTTGTTGTTTTTGAACTTGGCCGAGCCCAACGTCATCTCCTCGTCTTCCTTCGTCTTGACCTGCCATTTTATATCGTTAAGGGTGGCGTCCTTGTCGGTTTGATTGAAATCGATTTGCTTTTTCAAACCGTAGTTGAGCTGGAAGACTCGGCCGGATTCGAAATTCTCGTTGGAGAAGAGAATAACGTCGGTTTCATTATTATCACCACCCCCAACATCACTACTGCCGTCGCCTTGTCCGCCGATGTCTGAACCACCTTTTGAGCCCTCCCCGTCCTGACGAGTAGGCGATGCTGGCGAATCTTGCAGGTCTTCCATGTCGCCCGTATCATCTCGACCAGCTTGGTTGGCCATTCGCTCCATTCTTGAAGCAGTGAAAGAAAAGTTGGGGCAGGTCCAAAGATTTCGTTTGTGTAGTTCAGAATACTGATCGATCCAGATAATATCGCACGGTTCGTCCACTCATTCAATAGCCAGTACGTCCAAGAAGGGGGTGAAAGTCCAAGGTCGGTCCTTTGTCGCGAATCGATCGTTTCCGTGATACTCGAATGTCAAATATGGTATAGTCAGGACTGAACCAACCTCATAGCACCAAAGGATAACTTTTTGGGATAATAAGCCCTTTGGGACAAAGAAATGAAGTTAACACGCCAAATAATAGCAGGCAGAAAACAAGAGTGACGAGGCTTATTAGAGGGGTTGCTTCTGATAGTGAGGTCGCAAGACGGGGGAAGGAAACTGAAGGGAAGGAAACAAAGAAAGTACGGAGTTGAGCAGGTCCAACGGGCGTGAGTGTCGTTCCTTCCCTTTCCCTGGTCACATTGGACCAACCCTACGCCTACCTACCTACTCCCTTGCTCTTCTACGGGCTCTTGCTGCGGCAAGTGCGAGTGCAAGCGTGGTGCAGCCCTGGCTTGACCCGGCTTGGCCTGGATGGTTGCAAGTGCAGCCCAGGGCGTACTCAGCCTGGCTCTAGGACTCTCCCATACGAAGAGTACATTGGAAGTACCTGCCTTGATGATCCAGGATACTCCGCTTTTCCATACAGACTAGGCCAGGTTGTTTCTACTTTCTACTGGGCTGGACAACAAACGGCTTTGCTCCATTCGCTGGCGTCAAGTCTGAAACGGTTTGTAAATGCACATGTTAGTTGCCGTCTATCCCCGTGCATATTATCTCTGCGGTCTCTTTTTCAGGCGTCAATTGATTGCACTGCGAGTATTTTACTGTCTGAGATCGCCCTTGTTCATCTGTCGCAGTGTTGTGAGTTGTTGACTGTGACTGCCAGAAAATCAGCCCAACTCACGGATTCTCAGCTGAGAGAGAATTAACGGAATGCTCCATGCCCGTTCTGGCTTGGGCCGAGCTAGGGTGGTGCGCGGATCCCTGAAACCACTTGTCGTTTGTTCAAGACCCTTGAATCCCGCCTTTACTGAGAGCCGAAGGGGGCCTGGAGGGGGCTTCTAGGCTGAGCTCCCTGCTCCGTACCGATGGAGTACTTCTGTAAGCACTAATAGGGTTGGATTGGGGAGTCTGAGACTGCCAGCCATTCAGTGAAGGGAAATATTTAACAGGTGGATTGCTATCGGGATGAAATCCACATTTGCTTATGCTGCAGTTGGGATTATTTGATAGCCCTGAGCTTCTCAACCATAAAGTCTTTTACATGAAGGAGACAATGAATCTTTCAGTACATCTCGTGTACAAACACCTTCTGATCAACGTTCAATAGTGGAGAGGCGGAACAGCCCAACAGCTGCTCCAGGCGTTTTCTGCCCTATGAAACGCCAACATTAAAGCACCCGCTGTTTTCGCGACCATTCTCCAATCGTACAAGCCCACTGCGGCTGACAGGATGCGATCTGCATGGAGAAACCAGACGATAAAAGGTACAAGCTCTCGACTTTGTAAATGCGTGCGCTACCTTAACAAGGATTTTTGGTTCGGGTCCCCGTCGTCTTACACTTGATGGCGCTAAGCCCCGTCAGCCCCAAAATTATTTCCATCCATCGTTACGATTGTAGAATATTGGACATGCTTAAATGATTTCTTCTATCTATCCATGTCTGCCTTGCTCCCCATCGCTTCTGTGGAAAAGCGATTCAATCGTCTCTGCTGATCATGTCCAAGCACAACAATTTGATAGACCAGCTCAGGATTCAAAGGATGTCTGACTGAAACCACTCTCTCCCTCTCTTTCGTTATGTCTTCGCCCCCTCAGCCTTTTCTCCTTTTGGTCCAACCAACACAACGACAATCTCGCCTATTTTCTCACACATTTTCTCCAGCAATGAGACATCTGGACTGCATGCCGGCTCTAACCAACAGCTGAGTACCTCACATTTGGCGAGGCATCAAATCTTTCGTTTTCACTCACGCTCACACTCACTCTCACGAGCACCCAATAGGTAGACTAGAACATACGGTCTAGTCCAAGTACGTGAACTTAGTTTTTCAGCTACTCTTTAGCAAAACCTCGGCATGATATTCAGCACCCAGCCCCAACCACTCATATGTCTTACCCTAAAGACGACTAACAATGTTGCTCTTTGACATTTCATCAGTTGCACAGCCAAGAAGCGTACCCGACTTCTTCATGAGCCATTTCGTGAAACACGTGTACTGCACAACTTGTTGCGTAACTGTAGCGAACCAGCGCGTACAGTAACAGACGCTACGTCGACAAAGATCGCCCAACAGTGGCATGCATCCAACAATGTGCTGTTTATAGAAACGACGATCTACCCGACACCATCTTGTAACGTGTCACACTGACCAATGACTTACTTGATACAACAAATGTAGATGCATGATTATTCGAATTAATTAATGCTTATTCTCCACCTTATCCTCCTTCTCGTCTTCGTCGTTGCTCATACTTACTACACCAGGTATGCTAGAAAGGTACTACTATGTATAATTCGATGCACCGTCCGATTTTAATTACGCCTTCAGGAATGCAACAACATCCAAAATATCAAGCCATATGCCAGGGATCTAAACTCAAAGTCAAGCTCAGAGTCAGACTCCAGGCCAGAAGGCTGATGGCCCCCCAGTGGTCAACCCGTAAACGCCTGCGACTCAAAAACGTAACTCCTCATAGTGCCAACTTAAGCGAATGTCATTGAAATCTCCTTCTCCTTGCCAAAATCATCGTCGTCTGAATCACCCCATGGTTCATGCAACGTCATCGTAGGTAACGTCTGCGCCGGTTTCATTTGTGGTCGAGTTGGCGTCTCCTCCTTGGGCAGTTCTGTTGTCAACCGTGAATGATCATCGAATGAGGTATCAAATGTCATTTGAATGTCGTCCTCATCGTGCCGGCCCGAGCCATATGCGCTGCCGTATCCCGACCCAATCCCACCGCCATACGGCGAGCTGTACCCAGGCGGCGGTGATGGTTGTTTGGTGTAACTAGGCGCGTAACTGTGAGACCGTTCCTGTGAGCCTCTCGTCTCATGCGAGTCTCGTGCTGTCGCCAGGTCTGTCCGAGATCCTGCCCTCGAACCATTGGCAGCCACAGAAGGAGAACCCGGAAGTGATGACACATCTAATTTCATCGGAGGCAGCGTTGACTTGATTTCCTTCACCTGGAGGTCTTCGGGACTGGCATAATGATCGCGAGCATCCTTAGCAATTTCAGCCCGGATGGCATCGATGTCGAAAAGCACGCCAGTGTTGCTCTCGCCCTGCTCCCCTTCCTTGGGCTTCTCCTTGGCTTCTCCCTTGTTCTTTGCGTCTTCGTAGATCTCCCAATCCTGCTTCCCTGCGTTCTTTCGTCGGCCAAAGAAGCTAAACCGCCCAGACTTCTTAGCCTTACCTTCCTTCTCAAGATTTCTGCGTGCCTCCTCGATCTCATTGATAAGCTCTCTTTGTCGCACATTGTGATTGTCGGGATCCGGATCTTCAATTTCAGCAAACTCTTCGCTTTCAACGTACCACCCACACCTCATCAACAACGACGGCATCTTCTGACGATAGTCCATGTGACCATTCACAAGATCCGTCACGTCCATGTTCTCAACAAAGGGACATTCATCAATCGGAGCTAGACCTGCTACCCGGCGAATACCTCCACTCGTGAGTCGAAACAGATAACCAAGGATCCAGTCGTTCCGGTTGTAAGCATTTAAAAATCGTCCAGAAACCACAGTTTTGGCCCTGATATACTCTTCTTTCTTCACAACAATGGGGGAACCAAACATGTAGACGTTTTGAACAACACCAACGGCCCCTTTCTTGCTGAGTTCCTGAAGGCATGAGAAGACGACTCGCGCTCCAATTGAGAATCCAACCAGCGTAATCGGTCGGGTTCCCAGGTTACGTTCCAGCAGAGAATCTGCCAGAATTTTGCCGGCAGAAGTGGCTCGGTCCAGAGAAACAGCCCATGGGTTATCAATAAGATAGGAAAGCTTTGTCAGAATGATCGGTAGCTGGATAGCCGACATGAGAGCAGCCAAGATGGTCGTACCCAAAATTTGTTGAATACTTGATGTAAGGGCCTTGAAGAATGTCAGTCTCTTGCCTTGGCGGAAATAAACTAAAGCCCACTTACCTCGGTAGCCAGGATGTTGATTGTGTCACCCATACTTCGAAGCATCTCAGGCTCGAAAAGTACCGAATAAAGATCGCCCATGACAGGGTCTACCGTACTGAAAGGCAATCGGACATCATCCACCTTACCGGTCAGCCACCCCGAAATGGTCACAATAAGATTAACCCGCTTGTTGTTGTGGAGGGGCCGGTATTCAAACGTCTTGACCGCACCAGTTCTTCGGTTCGCAGCTCTACCTCCAATGAGACTTCCTGACGCTGCTGCACCCGATGTGATGATGGCTGCGCCTCCAACACCACCAAGGAAGCTGCTAGTACCTGTCACTCCAACTGCTGTCAAACCGGTCGCCAAGCCAGCGCCGATGACAGGAGCGAGGAGTCCTGCTGAGAGACCAATAACTAGTCCACCGCCCACTGTAGCCAAACCCATCATGACATAACGTCGAGTCAATGCCTTCTTCCTGCGAGTTTCTGTATGCTCTTCCTCGTTCCAGTTCTCCTTTTCGGCGGCCTGCTGCATCTCTAGTGCTTCTGTAACCTTCTTCTCGAAACGACATATATCGATCCATGTAATATCAAGGCTCTCGCCAACTCGTTCCAGGAGAACCCTGGAGCGTGCATCATAGATAGAATCGGCAATCAAGAGAAGAAATAGATCACAAAGCACTGTCCACCGCAGATCGATGTCAAGCTTTGCAGTAGTAGGGAGTTGTGAGGGCGTTTTGACATCGGTGAGCTCTTTGCCGTCGAGTGCCTCATATGGCGGTGGCACCTCTGCAGGTTTCTCGTCCAGTGATGGGGTGCCTGGCATAGACGATTCGCCATCCGCCATGGGGTTTGCTACTCGGGAATTGGTGTTGAGAGCTGGCGACAAATCCTGTGACATCACTCCATGCTCGGCCAACTGTTCGATCATGATCTGCTCTGCTTCGTTGATTTCCATGTGAGCGTAAAGCCGAAGCATCATCTTTTGTCCCCACATCATCATGGATTCAACAGCAACGCCGACTTCTTTCTTCGTCTTTTTGAACGATTTCATCTTCTCCTCCTCTTTCACTAGCTTGACAATTTCCAGACGGACCAATCCAACGTATGCAACCTTTTGGCCTTCTGTCAAGAGATCTTTGGTGGCTTGCATCTGTTCGACAGCGTCGCGCCCCTCATCGTCGTCTACCATGCTGGTTCCGTTTGTCCGCTTGAAAAGATAATTTGTGTTTTCGTCCATGCTCGTCGCGGACTCTGCATCGTCATCGAGAAAGACGCGGGTATAACCCTTTCCGGCACCACCAAGCCCTCCGTACTGGTATGATTCATCCTCCTCTGGATCGTATTCCCTGGCAACTAGTTTGTCGTCGTCGTTGTACATATCATATCGGGCGTAAGAGGGCATTTCCTGCCATTCATCTTCTTTTTCACCTTCGTGTTTTTCTTCTGCTTTTGTAGAAATCTTTTGGTGAGAGAATTCGGAAACATCTCCTCGTTTGGCTTGCGTCGGTGAAGCAGGAGCTGGGGTGATTTCGGTAGGCTCAGAAGACTCCTGCTTGCCCGCAGCTGCGTTGATATCCGCCGGCTTATGAGTATGCTCTGCCTCTGATTTTGCCTCGGGCTGTGTCTCTGGTGTTGCACCTACAGACTCTTTCGCCTTGCTATCATGAGGAGTCGTGTTTTCAGGTTCGACAGGTGCCTTTTGTTCCGCAGACTTGGTATCGGTTGGTGTGGGTGACTCTTGGGTAACACTGGTTGTTTTCGAGGCAGCTTCTTTGATAGGACTCGACGGCTCAGATCGAGCATCTTCGAAAGTGTCACTCTTATCGTCATCTTTGGCAGTATCAACAGCAGGGGTTGTCGTCTGATGGTCGGTCTTGTCGGTCTTTGCCTCAGGGGCTATCGGTTGCTCACCGCCGGTGGCATCTGCTACTGGAGTTGAGGTAGTCTTCTCTTCTGTAGATGTTTCGGTAGGCTCATCGTTCTTTGGAGTCGGATACCGCCTGATGGGCAGGCCGAAATCGTCAACATTGGCTTGCGTAGTCATGATGCCTCAATATTGACGGGCTATGGTCTTGTTCAGTCTCCGCTCAACGGGCTTGATGGAAAGGATCTTTTCCACAACGAGGAACAAAAGTTGAGCAAGAGATACCCTGGGTGGGTGGAATGCGCGTCGACGGAATGAATCGAAAGGGCCGAAGGTCTCTCGACGACATTCGACCCAAGAGTGCTGGGAACGGATTGATCCTTCTGGTCCCAGGTTTTAAGTTGAAGCCGGTCACGGGTGAGACGAGATGATGTAAGCGGTCTACTGTGAGATGCCACACCCGTATCGAAGATCTAAAGGTCGAGATGTTGTAAAAGGGCGGGCTTGTTATTCCCCTCGTCCCTCTATTCCAGAAACGAACTCCTATATTGAAGTGGATAACTTAGAATCCGACTTGACATTTACTCTGAGTGGGGGTCGACCCATCCCACATGAAAAGATGGCTGACGGGAGTCGAAAGCGGTTGGTGACCCCCCTTGTGGCCCTAGCAGCCAGTGCATGGCGGGACATTCACTAAATTCAGACGTCTTTAGTGGACTGTAGCTTTGGTGCAGGGCACCCATGTCGATGATGCAGGGGTTGTTCTTGTCCTTGAGATATGTCCAAGCCAATTCTTCTACATGCCTCACGCGACCGTTAATATTTCTTCACACATCGGGCCATGTTCCACGTTGACGTGAACTGGCTTGCGCCTCCTATTCAATTGGCCCTCAGTATAGTATTCAAGTTAAGCCAATGGCTCACATATCACTTTGCCAATTAAACTGATACCGTTGTGGACGCTTAAACACTATATATCATTTTTTTGGCGCCCCTTAACTTCTTCGCAATTCATATGCTCTCGGGTATCGCTAAACGGCGCACACTCCCTTCGATATCCACTACCTGCTGCATTCGCACATTTCCTGGGGATTGGCACGTGGTACTATTAGCATTCCTGTCCGCAGGATTGTAATACTGCCCGCCTCTTCGCTAGACTCCTCAGGCTTCCGCTGCGACCACTTCGGCAGCAGTAGTATCCGCTCCGTCGCCGTCTTCCGTCGCCGTGGCAGTCTTGTTCCGTCTCCGCCTCTTTCGCTTGCCGGTGCCTTCTTGTGGGGTGTCTTGGGCCTCGGACGCTTCCTCTTTCTGTGATTGCTTTCCTTCAGTCTGTGGCTTCTTCGGTTTTTGAACCGCTAAAGGATTAGGTCCCTTGGGGCCGTGTCCCTTCTTCTTTTTCTTCTTTTGGTCTTCAGTAGTCTCGTCGATCTTCTTTTCGCCGTCATCGCCTGCATCTTCTCGCTTTCGCTTGCCGATGGTGTTCTTGATCTCTGCTCGGAACTTGCTTCGCTCTTCCTTCGCTCGCACCTGAACGCTCTCATCGGCCATAGGTTCAAGAATCATGACACTCCTCTTGATGTAGATGAGGGGAACTCCTCTGATGCCTCGTAGCATCTTTCGTACCTCTTGATCCTGGCTGGCAACTACGTAGCGATGCTTGTTTTGAAGCGTATCCTTCGGGTCGACGACTGATCGAAGACACTCTTGAGTGCTCAAGGGTTCGGGGTATTCGTTGGGATGATGGCCGCATCGCCGTCGTTCCAGGGTCTTGGCCAGATCGATAGCCTCGTGTGCGCCTGACTCGTTTCGTGCTACGTAGAGCTTGCGGATTTCGCATTGAGTAATCACTGACTCCGTTAGCAACCGACCATAATAAGCTTGTAGTCAAGACATACTGGGCTTGACTTTGCCGTGCACAGTCCTTGAAAGGGCAGGCTCAAGATCCATCTTACACCTGGAAGAGTCTCTAACCATCTCGGCATCGACTAGTTATTGTCAGCTTCGTTCCGACTTGCGCATCTTGCGACAACTTACCTAGGACCTGGTAGGGTTCGCGGAAGCCGAAAGTCTGGGAGAATTGCTCCATGAGCTTCCGGTATTGTTTTGACCTCTTTCCTCTCATCTTGAATGATTAATCCTTGTAATTTCACAAAGCAGTTGTTGCGCAAAGTTGCTAAGGCCAAATGCGACGACAAAGTCGAGGTTGACAGAAAATAAATTTCCTTATCGCGGCACGTGCGATAAGCTAGATGCGACCCGCTACCATCTTGCCCGTGCCCCGCCATCCCGCTTGTCAAGGGTCATCTTAGGCTTGAATGATGAGTGTTGATAAATATTTTGGTTCACAGTGATTTTATATATGCCTTTCATTTTATGTTAGATAACTTGTTCTAAACAATGCATGGCGACTCTCTTTCTCAGAGCCATATGTATTCCGTCCCATCATTAAGTCATGTAATTATGTACAATATGCTTCGCTAGTCTACTGTAAGTTATTCAGACGTCTCAGTTGTCCTGCAAAGAGACCACTATCATCCCTTGTTATTCACACAGAGGGCTGCGACAACACTGATGTCGTCGAGCTTACCTGTTGTTGTTAGCTTGGTCTCCCTCTATTAGGTTCCTTTTGCTTTGGTTGTAACTCACCGCCTTCGCTTGCCAAGCCTTCCTCGATCGCACGTTCCATGAATGGACTTTCAGCGAAAGGATCTACGGCGATTTCCCTGGCTGCCTCCATGAGATCATGGGCTGCAATCCTCATTCCACCGTTGCGACCACCGGTTCGATCACCCTTATGAGCTTCTGGGTGTTTTCCAGATTCCCACTCTTTAACGCTTTTGAGTATCGTCGCAACAATCTCATGCTCCCAAAGATTATCGATGACTCCGTCGCTCATCGCAAGTACAATATCCCCAACTTCCAAATCGATCTTGTCCATTACTGCATTATTGTTGGGCGTATCAGGGCTGTTGGTTCCAAGCTGTCGCGGGCAATCAAACCAATGCCATTGCTCCACCGTCTTGTATATAACTTTTTCAATACTGGGTCGTAGAACCATGACCTGGCAATCGCCCAGGTTGGTTACATACAAGACTGGCGATGTGCGCTCTTCATTTTCGGCGCAAGCTTTGTAATGTAGTTGTGCCCCACAAGCAGTTGTTGTCCCTAACCAGTCTTGTGAGGTTGTCGCCTCGAGAGTTTTGTCGTAAGCACTTTGTAGACTGGCAATGGGGTTGGGTTCTCGGGACTCTTCTAATACAGCAAGTTCTTCTTCGATTGCAGAAGACCAGAAATGCAAAATCAGTCTCGACCATAGCCTATGTTCAAGGTCAGCGGTTATGGTTAGGAGCTTCGGAAGTTGTCCGGCGCCTTACCCGGCATGTCCCCTCGGCCTCGTGGCCCACGCTCCCACTCCGTCGTTGGCACAAATAAAATAATCGCTCGCATAAACAGCATCGTCGCCATTTGTTTTGCCTCTGATAAGTTGCCCGTTGACAAAAGCGCGGCGGTCGCGACTCTGGTGATGCGTACTTAGAGGATCCGTAAATGATGTAGATGGAGGGGAAAGAAAAGGCGGCGGAAATGGACGAGGCGGTCGTTTCGCAAAGAGACCTATGCCAGTTTCGAACCGGAAAGGCAAGATAGGGACATCATCTGAAAGGTGAGTTGTCGCTGATGCGAACCATCTCTTGCGACACGGGCGCCATGTCGTGCGTGCCAGGCGTCGCACCGGGAGCGATGGTAGGAAAGATGTCGGGACAGCCGCCAGAATCGAGGATAGTTGAATGGGCATTCCAGCTATACAAGCCTGGATCTGCCCAGTTTTGAGGGTGCCTGGCCGCAACCTGTGGTGAGATTGCTTCTATGCTCTCAGGTCAGGGATGACCAAAGATTGGATCTCCAAGAAGAGTAGTCAACGGGCACAGAGGAAAGATCGGACCGTTGGGGATTTGCAACTACATCTCAGACACGTGATAAGCCCGATACCGCGCCAAAGACAAGGTCGTCCAGAACGGGCAGTTTTTGAGTCAAAGCAACCAATGATTTACAAACACTATTCTTCTCCCGCAGGAACCCGAGCTGCTTGTTGACCCCAACCGCAAGCGACACCGCTAAGTTGGACTAACAATGAAAAAATAAGAAGCAAATTCCCCCAATTCACGCCCTTGAAGCAATTCGATTTGTGCGGCTGGCCTGCTGTTCTTGTGAAAACCCATCGCGGAAAGGGGATGCGCCTCGGTGATCTTCCGTCGGAGTGACTGGCGCCCAATAATAGCAGTGCATCGAATGCAATAGGTATTGGTAAACATTTCTAACCAAGTACAAACATAAATAGTCCAGCAGTTACCCTATCGCACTATTGTCCAGGAAGAAACTGAACTAGGAAGAGACAGGTGGATGTTTTGCGAATTCAGGGAGCTTTGACAAACCTGCAAGACAAGCGGGCTGGTTAACGACATTGAAGCAATACTGAGAAAAGCAATTGTGAGATGAATGAATACTTTGTCAATAGGAGATTAGATTCCAATTGACAGCACTGAAACAGCATTCTCGAATCTTATGACTGGGTCATATGTCACAGTCACACTAACACTGATGGTGAATATGAATGGCTTTGTTCTGGAGGTACCACGAGTTGGCGCCACGGAGAGACAAGCATTTATTAGACTACACGTCATGAAACGAAACACGTCCTGACAAAATAAGGTGTGCCCAATCTGAAAGGTTGCCGCACCTTGATCCAACCGATCTGGATGATCAATCCAATCACAAATGCCAAGAGGTCTGTAAGCCGCTGCCAATAAGGAGCCATGCGCCATGGCCCTCCACTGCTGTTAATCGTCGTTTAGGAGGCAGTCATGATAAAATGAGGACACATGCATGACGCATTTTATTGAGACATTTAATTATCCATGATGTGTTTTTGACGTCTCCACGAGGGAATGAGCTAAGTTGAAGATACATAGTGTCTTTAATCAACGGTATGGATCCAATCTCTTGCAGCAGTATCAGAACTCATGACGTAGGGGGTTGGAATTAACCCATCCTCGACTGAGCCCGCAGAGGCTCATTTCCTCATTGGGAGCTTTTGCGATCTTCCTACGGACGTGATTCTGCGGACTGCCAGATTGCGCAGTAGCGCTACTAGCTGGCATGACGATCTGCGGCTCTTGGGGGATGAGCCATGATATATCCCATCTGCCATGAGTTGTCGGCTTTTCAAATGCCTGACGATCAAACGAAGTGGATCTGGCCGATCATACGGGGGTCTTGCAGAGCCTGCGTTTTATCGAATCTCATCCATCATCCGTTGCAGTTGCAACTGTGTACGTAGGGAATTTGACGTGAGACGTGTGGACGGTACCTAATCACAATCACTACTGACACAATTTACACTTCATTCCCCATTGTTTGACGCGCAAGCTCCCAAGTCGCTCGGCGCATACGCACCAAACATTCAAGTTTAGCCGCCCACGTAAAACGACACCCCGTTCTGGTTGTAACATTCAATTGTATCGTATTTCGCTGGCGGCTGAGTGAGCATCAGAGCATGGATGATGCTTGGCCAAGAGGAAGCCGATGTTGCCGGTTGGGCAATTTATCGGATTTTCGCCCTGACTTTTATTAATACGGTGTCTCGAATGCTAAGCTATACGTCGGGACCAATAAGAGCGCGTTGTATAGATGAACACCAAGAGCTTGGCATCATGCTCAGCACATGTATGGGATCCAAGGGTCGGCCTGTCGATGCGCTGTACGTGTACCAAAGTACTGTACTTTGGCCTTTCTCGTCCGTGAGTTCCAGAGTCCAGGCCATCTTCTCCAGGTTTTGAGGACCCCAACTTATCATGACCCCTGTCCGGCTGAACCGAGCTGGGTGCCTCCTTGGAGGTCTAAAAGCGGCAGTCTGCAGAGCCCAGGGACATGCCGCAGAGCTGTACGTCGTAGAAGGCTCTGGCTTAAAGAATGGCCCTGCATTACGGTTTTTTTCCATCTTTTTTTTTCTTTTTCTTTTTCCATGAAAAGATATTACATACAACCTGCGTAAACCAGACCGGATTGTTTACAGCCCGAGCACTCTGTGCTTCAGATGGGCATCAGTCTGCAACCCAGGGCCTCAGTATGCCAAGCTTTTTCAAGACCCCAGATAAACTGCTCAGAACCCGCTTATACGTAGCACAAGTCCCCCAATGGAACAAGCGGCTTGACGCTTACGTATGTTGACGAGCAGCACGGTGGAGTTGAATCACCAGGATATCATGTTGATGGTGAGGCTTGGCTAGATACTATTGAAGCAACACGAGCGTGAGCTTACTAGCTTGCTTACCTTACCTAGCTCCATGGCACGGATGGTGCAATTTCGTCGGCATGGGACGGGCTCAGGGCTATATCCGCAACAGGGCGAAACCATTGATCGCAATCGTAGTGGCTGGCTTCAGGCCACTGACACGCATCTGATGGATCTGATGGACGACGAACGGCCGTGGAGACGGCGTTAACGAAAGCCCTGATCTGAAAAGATGGCGTTAGTGACGAGTCTTTGGTTGGGATATCCCATTTATTATCCACTCCGTAGCCCGCCCATCGTTGACGCCGTTCTACGCGCAGGACGGGCCAGACGGGCTCTGAAGCGGGAACATCCCAGCCACTGTCTGTCTACTGCCGAATATTCGTTTAATACTGGCTCACGCTGTGGATGAAGGGTGATCGGCGGTAAATACTGCAGGTACCCAAGCAGCCAAGCTACCAAGTTCAAATTGCCTATTTTGTAAATTACCAAGTCGAGAGGAATCTGACAAAGATTTGTCGCGATACTACCTTATCTCTGCTGCGCCGCGGGTTCCAAGGCTGGCGAACGTCAAACCAGGTTGCGTGCTCGAATACCAAAATAAGACAGAGAGGAAGTCGATCCAAACAAAGGTATGATGATACCAGTAATAATAGCTGGCGCCAAGCAACCTTACCAAGCCCTGATGCGCGCAGGCTCCTCTCATGTTGCACTACGCATGTCTCCGGATCTTGGCTCGGTCATAGACAACTGGACCGGCGTCAGTATGATTGGGTGTCATCTTTCACTCACATTGCTACCCGTACCTCGAACCGCCCATTGAGCAGTTCATAGTTCATGAGAGGCATGTTGCGAAACAAAGGCCTGTCGTAGAAGCTTACGATTGATTCTCTGTGCTTCTCTAAGCTCTATTTTTGTCTGGTGAGGATGAGGCAGTCAATTTGAAACTGGCCATCATGGCAAGTATATAGAAACCCACGATCCCCTGCCATTATGGTATGCATGTTGTGACCCTCCCTGCTTCTCACGGCATCCACGACTTTCGCCTATTCCTTGATTGTCTTATTTGTGCCTTTGCTTTTGCTTTCACTTCGAATCTCTTGGCTCACCGCGACTTGGCTTTCATTACTCGGTGTGCAGTAGAGGAAGTGCTAAGAGGGTCCTCTTAGTGAATTGAGGGTGTCAGTTCTGGACTTAGACTTCTCGCCCAGACTACGGCCGCTTGGGCTAGTGACGTATGCCATTGATCGGGCCCATCAGCACTCAAATCGTCCATCGCAAATCGGTTTATTGTCGACAAACCGACCCATCTTGTACGGGTACGCGGCTGCAAGAAAAGTGAATATTGTATGCAGGCGAGCAGCACAGGCAAGCAAACAAACAAGATTCGCCTAGGCCGGGACTCCAGTCTATTACTCCCGAGAGGCACTTATCAGTAAAAAGGGACCCCCGCGCTGGCCGGAGATCGCAGCAACTGAACCTGGCTTGAGGCTTGTTGGTGGTCCTCTTTTTTTTCTCCAAGGAAACCTGCTCTTGACGTTTTTGATTTCTGGGGCCCTACCAGCCTCTCACACAGATTTAAATAACGAAGCCCGCCAGCTTGGAAACCTGGGAAAGGCGTACGCATTGAACGACACGTCTCGAGCTATATCTTCACCAACAGCCCGACTCAGACAACCCGGGGCGAGCAGTCACTAACATTACCAAAGAAAACGCCATCTACCTATTTACCGCCGCCTGCCGAGCGACGATCTTCCCATCACCGCCGACGCCGGACTCCGCGTATTCGAGGTATCACGGCCACGGTTTACACCAAATTACCGACAGCCCCAGAGCCAAGACCTGCATCGCCTACCTATCGCTGTCGTTTATCAAGGCACTGCAGTCTCGTTTACGGTAATTCTCATTCACACCTGGCTGGCCACCCTAGGCTGGTTGAAAGTAGTAAGTACTGACTGATATGTCAGTCGCCCGAAGCATCCGTATCTGCATCCGCATCCGCACCCGCCGCAGCACCACCTTTGAATGGATACGTCCCGGCGCCGAGTTCTAAAGGGAGTCTAGAGTCTGGAGTCGCACGTACAAGAAGCGCCCACCTCACCTACATCTGAATCGTATTGCAACGCAAGGGCCTGTCCTTTTCCTTCCTTCTTCCTCGCTCTTGTAACTCCCGATTTGCCCTGGTCTTGGTAGTCCAGCAAAACAACCAAATCCATCTGGAAATTACGGTACCAAGACGTCGTCAGTGTCGTGGCTGGCGCAGCTCTTCATCTCTCGGAACATCCCTTGCGCAGTCGAATCGGATCATCGATCAACTAACCCATTTCTTCTCCCTTTTGTTCTTTTGACCAGGCCCGAATTGGCTTGCTTGGCTGTTTTTATCATTTTAATTTTTTGTCTCAGAAGTTCCCTCGGGTCAGGACGACCATTGTCAACAAGATGGGCCGAAATCGAGGTGCGTACCTTTACAGATTGTGCATTCTTGAATCCCATTCCAGTTCCTGGGTCTTGCTCGTATACGCTGTAATGCGGTGCTGGCGTTGCGCCCCGACGTGCACACCAAAAAGACAGAGGATGGCGCTAGTGGCTCACTGGCCCTTGCCCTGGTGTTTGGTCTTGGTGGGCATGTCCACCCAACCAGACTTTTACGGGCAGTGCCTACGCTGCAACATCGGCCGCAGGGGGTCGTTTATGGGTACCTCCTCATAACGACGGGGACCACGAGTTCCACTGTGCGTTGACGTGTGATGGCCCAAAGTGCCCTTGGCTAGTTCGTTCATCTAGGGGTCCGAGTCTTCTTGGTTCAAGGGACGGGACTCAAAGACTGGACGGTACGAGCTGGGTCGTCATCTTCCAGGGGGCTGCATGCCATTCACTATATCTCACCTCATCCCGTCCTTTGCTTTGGACTAACCCGTTGGTGCAAATATTTAGTTCTTTCGTTTATGTCCCAGTTCTCTGCGGGCACAAAGACACCTCCGCCTTCGACCTCTCCTCCATCAAATTCGCCTCAAAGACCAGGACATCGCAAGACCAATTCTGGCACAGAGCCTTTCCCCGATCACCGAGTCAGTGCCGACATCTCTCGGCCAAACACACCGCCTTCGCGGCCGGATTATGGCACCCCTCTAAACGGCGGATCTCCAATTGAACCATCTGCTCGTCGACGACGAAGTTCATCTGCTGCTTCTTCAAGACCCCCGTCAATGGTCCTGGCTCATCAACCACCCATCATGGATATCACCGAGGACACGATCCCCGAGCTTCAGCCTATCTTTTCCTTTCTCAACAGCCACTCCAACAAACTTTACCAGGAGGGTTATTTCCTCAAACTCGATGACCAGAATACACGTATGCTTAACCTAGCTCCCGCAACCGCTTTGTCCATTCCCTTACACCAATTACCCCCCTGTCACCCAGACGGCTCCACATTCTACCATCCAACTATTCACACGTGCAGGGACATCCAGCTAACCATGCATCAACAGAGGGTAAACCCAACCCCGATAGAACCTGGACCGAGTGCTTTGCCCAGCTCGTGGGAACTGTCCTGTCACTATGGGACGCCGGGGAGCTCGATGCGGCCGGCGAGGATGGCGAGGTGTTGCCCAAATTTATCAACTTAACGGATGCTTCAATCAAAATGGTAATTAATCCTCTCGCGTGCCGAGGATAAATCTTCTGTGGACTCAACTGACCCAAAACCTCACAGATCGAGTCGCTACCTACGAGGTCTGCTGATGAACAACCGCTACAGAATATCTTGAGTATCTCCACAGCTGGAAGAAACCGATATCTACTTCACTTTAACTCCCGACACTCCTTGCTCCAGTGGACTGCTGGTATTCGCCTTGCTATCTTCGAGCATTCGTCACTGCAGGAGGCCTATACTGGCGCTCTCATCGCTGGAAAGGGCAAGACTCTCAACAACATTGGTGTCATCATGGAGAGGGCACGATTCCCTACTGAAGAATGGGTTAGAGTCCGATTTGGTGCTGGTGTACCCTGGAGACGATGCTGGTGTGTCATCACCCCCCCTGACGAGAAACAGTATGCAAAGCTCCAGAAGGAGCTCAAGAAGAGGTCTCCATATGATCGATCTCCTGTCCCTACGCTTAAGGGAGACATCAAGTTTTACGACCAGAGGAAGGATGGCAAGAAGCAGAAGAAAATGCAGCCCATTGCGACAATTACTGATGCCTACTCGGCCTACGCAATCTATCCCCAGAGCAAGAACTTGATTGATGCGTCAACTCTGCTCAAGGTCGAGGGTAACATCGATATCCATACCGACCCACCCTCCTCCACCGAGGGTTTTGTCTTCATCATGCCTGAGACTCGTCCTGCTGTCAGTGGATTCGAGATGTTGCTGCGTTTCCTCTTCCCTACCTGGGACACTTTTGGTCTTTATGGCCGACCTGGAAGACTCGTTGCCAGTACACTTGACTCTCGATCGCTCATGTTTGCCATGCCTAAGAGCCGGCGTTATGGTTACCTTGAGAATCTCGATGTTTCGAACTTGATTCTTGAGGATGGTAGTTCAGGATGGGGTGAGCGAGACTGGCGGAAAAAGCTCAAGGAGTCCACCGGAACTCGTATGAATGCTGTTGACGATAGTCCTACAACACGCTCTCGCAGTAACAGCCGAAAGAGTGTCAGACTGAGCTTTGGTGATGGACCTCCGAAACCCAAGACCGGACATTCCGATCAACAAGTTCCTACTCGGTCCTCGCGATCCTTCTCTCTCAGTGAGCGCACCCGAACAGACTCGGCTCCTGCGGATCCCGCACGCGTCGCCCTCGGAGGACATGGTCGCAATTCTTCGGATCCCAACCATCTGGGTGGCCCTCCTCTCCGTCCGGATGCCAACGGTAACAGTCCTTACTCTGGCTCACCACAGCGTGGCCAGACTCCTGTCGGCGCTCCTTACCAGAACCAGGTTTCCCGTGATTTGAGTCCCGCCTACCAAAATGAGAGACCCTCTGGTTCGCCTCCTCTGAAGGATTTGGATGGTATGCGACAGATGCACACTCCTGAGCCTGTTTCGCGACCCCCTGCTTTCAACCATGGGTCCCAGGCTCGCCCCGTCAGCAGGGCTTACCATTCTCCTGAGCTCAGACGGGCCAACAGTAGGCTTTCAGTCACTACCCTTGCTCAGCTTGCTACAGCTGGAGGCTTGGGTGAACAGAATGGTTCACAACCTTCTCCAAGGGAAGATGAGGTGGACGCAAGATCTGGACCATCGGTACTACCACCACACGCCAACTCCGTAGGGATATCTGCTAACGACAACCGTTCGCGTGAAGGTTTAAACCTACCGAATCAGGATCCCTCTTCCAACAGTCTACCTCCTCCGGCCAACTTATCCCAGCAGCGATCCCGATCACCACTAGCCCAGTCCCCTCTTGGGCCGCCTAGCCCTTACGGCCGCGGGCCTAATTCGCGTCCTGGAACCTCGGAAGGTCGACGGTCCCCGATGCCTCCTGGTATGCCCCCTCAACAGCGACCTCCCCACCCCCAGAACACCAACCGTCGACCCGATATGGGTCCCGACGGACGTCGCCCTTCTGACCCCAGACGCCCTGGACCTGATGGACGACGGCCTTCGGACCCTCGAGGTCCTGGTTTTGATGGACGCAGGCCTTCCGATCCCCGAGGCCGTGGCAATGGCCCACCTCCGGGATACGGACCTCCGCCTCCTGGTGGCCCCTATGGTAACTACCGACCTGGACAAGGTCGTCCACCTGGTCCCCCTGGTCCTCCAGGTCCACACGGACCGCCTGGTTCTCGTCCGAATGGCCCGCCAGGGCAGATGACACATCGAAAGCCCGTCCCAGGACCGTCTGTTCAAGGGCCACCTGCCCCGTTCGACAATAACAAGGGAAACACTATGTCTGGCAGCAGCGCAATCACCACAAATGAGATTATCGATCACTACGCCTATGATCAAGGCCGCCAGACACCTCGAGAAGGAACACCAAACTCCGATAGGCGACCACCACCTCCTGACAGGCAAGAAAGCCATATGAGTAATCAAAGCAGCCATTACGACGACAATTCTCCCACCAGCAGCCTCAAGAACTTCGTGGATACTTATCAGTACAGCGAACCAAAACCGCGAGCTGGTGTTCTGAAGACTGTTGGTGGTGCCGAAGAATTAGGGCCCGGAGATCCTGGTTATGGTATTCCAAACATCAACTTTGGCCCAACCATCAACTACGCAGCCACTCAAGATCGCAACAAGTCATCGAACCCTGGTGGCGCCTCGCAAAGACCACACACGCCAGGAGGCCATGGACCAACCCCCCCTCCACATAAGTCTTCTGGATCCCAAGGGTCCCTAGGTCGCAATGAGTCTCCAGACCCCAAGCGCACTATGGCGTGGCAGCCAGGCACATCGGCCCCCTCCCCCGGCTCTCACGGGCTCAGCGCGGAAGAGTTTGTGCAGCAGAGGGCAGCTCATGCTCGGAGCGCATCTGGCAACACACTGGGCGGTCGATCTGGCACACCCAGTCCAGGAATGAACCGAACCAATTCCTCCGACATGCTTCAAGCTGTTCAGAATGGTCGCCATTCTCGGAGCAGTTCCGCTGATTTACTTTCGCGACCTGGATCGAGGGGTGCTAATTCCAGTCTGAATTTTGCAAGCTCCGGTGAGACCTCAAGTCACCTTAGTGCACGGGATCAAGAACATATTGCACGTGTAACAGGCCAACCTTTGATCAACATGCCAGCTCACCAGAGACAGGGGTCCCAGGGCCACTACACGCCTAGCCATCAGAGACAAGCCTCGTCAGGATCCGGCTTGGTTGGTGCTATCGAGGCTCGGGAGAGGGAGAAGCAACACATGAAGCAGGGAATAAGCAGTCAAGCAGTTCAGCAGGCAATCAATCAACGCCAGCACCAACAGGCAGCTATGGCCTACCAACAACAGATGGCTCAGCAACAGATGGCTCAGCAACAAATGATGCAACAGCAACTGGCCCAACAGCAACAAATGGCGTATCAGCAGCAAGTTCAGCAGCAGCAGCAGCAGCAGCAGAGCCTCCAGCAGGGCTACCAGCAACCTCATATGGGTGCTGGTAATATGCCCGCATACAGCCCCATGGGTCAACCAGCTGGGCAGTACACTCCTGGTGGATCGGTGTACGGTGCAGTACCTCAACAAATGGGCGGACATGGGCAGGCTAACAGCTTTTCGCGTCCTATGCGAGCTGCACAACAGGTTGATCCTCGTTTTGTGCCGCCTCAAGGTCAATACAGCCCGGCAGCTGGACCCCAGCAGAATCCTAAGGGCGTTCATCCCCAGTATCAGGGACAAGCTTTTTAGTCGGATTAGCAAAGGGGATTCATTAGCCACTACATGTTTTTGTTGATAAGGATTGGATGATTATAGCGATATGAAGTAAGCACGAGGCGGAAGCATACATCACATGGCGTTTAGGATATGGGAAGATGTAATGATTTGGCGGCAACCGGTTGAAACAGCTTGCAAATACTCTTGGCATACAACGAAATAGCTGCATTATCTTTGGGCGGGTTTGCATACTTGGATATAGACGCGTTTTAGGTCCAGCATACAATATTTTCATTGCCTCGAACAATTATTCTTTATATTAGTGATATGATTTGTAGTTGAAATAAACTATGTGCATATTAGTGACCAGGCATGGTCTACCTAATATCTTTCAGCGAAGTATGATTCCTAAAGTCAATTACAGTATGAATGATCGAAGCAATAACACACCAAATCTTCAAATTAGAGAATAAAGAGAAGGAACAAAGGACGAAGAAAGGAAAAGAAAAAGAAAGGAAATAAAAAGGAAAAAGCAGACAGTTATTGGCTCATGGTGAAGCGTGTACTACGCTGAGACCTTTGAGCAGGTGTCGCTGTCCAGTGACTTTGCTTGACCCGCTCGTCTGTGAAGGCGAACCTCGAGGACAAACACTGTTGATAGGCGCCTGACAAACTGACGTAGATTCTTGTATCCGTAACTTGTTGGCTGTTATTGTTAGAAAAGTGACAAGGCGCGTGACTTAAACGCGCCTCGAGTGTCATTTTGCACGCGCCCGCGTTACACGTAAAGAACATGATGTGACCTTGTTTTGTTGAATCATATGAGCCCATCTTTTTTCTTTCCCTTTCTAAAATTGGTTGCTGAGGCATCCGGGAACCGTTTCCACTCTACCTATGAAGCAAGGGGCTGTCGTTGGTGATCGCGGCAGTCAAACGGCTTCTCCCCGCTGTACTCTTTGGCTTGAACGGGATTTATCAGCCTGGGAGCGGTCACTAGAGGGTGCCTAATTCTCAGCTAATTGGCAACGTGATAGGCCAGCTTGACAGTAGTAACCCAGATTCCGATTGATATCAGCCAACCAGCGTCAACAGTGACCCTCAAGGGAACCGTCTGTCGTGACGTCCCTCGTCCCTGCCGTCCAATACTTGAACCTCAAAGGGCCTTGTCGTTTCTTTTTCCACCACGTCCCCCTCTCTTGAATTCTTGATCATTCTTCAACCTCCTCTTATTCTTTGCTTTCTTGCACTTTAGCATACATTATTTACTCACCGAAGCTTTGCACGACATCTATCGTCCACTCGACCGTACCGAGACACTCAACCCCCCGAAGGGTTGTCCTACCACTTCCAAAAAGTTACCCCAACCTTGCCTGCGCCTGCGACTTTTCAACTTTAAACATTTGCGCCCGTAATCGCCTCGAAAAACCTTTCGACCTGCCCCGACTTGGCCTTCATTCAGTTCGATAACGGCAGTCTTGCATTGCTTCGCAGCGTAGGCTGCTCGGGTCGCCCCCAATGGACGGCGACGAGCCCACGCAAGGTATGTCATGTTCCCTCTATCCCAATATCTCCTCTCCAAGCTGACCTCCTTCTGGAAGCGACGCAGAATGTCCTTGATCCGCGCCGCGTAGGAAAGCAGAACTCGGGCTTTTCAGACGAAGACATCTCCGACATAATATGCGTTCTCTACCCACACTCCGATTCCGCCCGCATCGAACTGGAACGTCTGGAGTCCGAACACTCCCCTCATATCATTGGGAAGGATGAAGCCGACGGCGTCGAACCCGATTATGCCTTGGAAGACCAGGCCGGCCGTTTTCTTGCCAACCCATCCAGCAACGGCAGTCATGCCATTATTCTTCGTTTGTCGTCGCAGCTCAAGAACCCGTCTGCGGGTTTCGTCTTTGGCCGCAACCCGATGAGATGCGATGTTGTATTTGTCAACGACCCCTTCAAGAGAGTCAGCAACATTCACTTCCGAATTTACGTCAACGAGTACGGCACAGTAATGATCGAGGACCAGTCAACCAACGGTACTATAGTAGACGACAACGTTCTGACATTCAATCCGCTAGCCAAGGGAAGAAGCGACCCGCCTATCATGAGATATGTTCTTAGTTCTGGCTCGATTATCAAGGTCTACCTACATCATGAGGCCAGAGATTTGACGTTCCGTGTCCGTATACCAAGGCGCGACAACGAGTACGATCAAGCATATACCGATAAAGTTGAAGATTTCTTCACTCGCCACAAACTCAGACGCTTAAATGAGACCATAACCCCTGGGCCCAATGGCCACGTTAATCTTTTCAAGGATCCTCCTCAGACTCCGTTCCAGAGAGAGGAAACACGCGAGATCACTCAGCCTAACTCGCGGACATCGCAGAAGAGGAGAGAAGCCAATCGAGAATGGACAGGCTCTGGAAAGTACAACAGAATCGGATCGATCGGGAAGGGTGCCTTTGCGGTCGTCCACAGGGTCACCTCCAAGTACGACGGTTTGCCATACGCCGCGAAAGAAATCGAGAAACGTCGGTTTATCAAGAATGGCGTGCTGGATCAAAAGGTTGAAAACGAAATGAAGATCATGAAGCGAGTTAAACATGTGAGATTTGCACCCTTTGTATAGCCTATGCTATCATTGCTAACCTCTCTTTTATAGCGCCACATCGTTCGCTACATGGAGCACTTTGAATGGGATGACCGACTGCTTATCATTATTATGGAGTTCGTCCCTGGCGGGGATCTGGGCAAACTCATCTCAGACCAAAAGGCATTGAGAGAGGATGTTGTCAGAACCATGTCGGGGCAGCTTCTGAGTGCATTGGGATACCTACACGCCAATAATATCACCCATCGCGATGTCAAGCCAGACAACATCCTCATCAACTCCCTCAACCCAATTGACCTCAAACTTACCGACTTTGGCCTGTCAAAAATGGTGGATAGTGAACAAACCTTCTTGCGAACATTCTGTGGTACTTTACTCTACTGTGCGCCTGAGGTATACACAGAATACTCCGAGTACGATGATGATGGCGTGCGTAGTCGGGGTAAGAAGATGAGGCGCCCCCCAGGTCAGAGATACAGTCATGCTGTTGATATTTGGTCTCTGGGCGGTGTCTTGTTTTATGCTCTGACTGCGTCACCTCCTTATCCCGTTAAGAGCGGCATCAGCTATTCCGAGCTGCTACACAAAATCATGACTACACGATTGAACATTTCACCCCTGCAACGGAATGACGTGTCGGAGCAAGCTATCGACTTCCTTTGCAGAATGCTTCAAAGGCGCCCAGAAAACCGAGCAACAGTAACAGAACTTGAAGGTCACCCGTGGGCTACCGGTGTTGAGTCGATAATTAGCGCCTCGCAATCCTTCGACGAAATCTCTGATGACGATATGTTTGACAACTTTTCTCAACTCCAGGCCCGCCACTACGAAGAAGACAAAGTCAGTGACTCTGCGGACGAAGATTCGGAAGAGGAGAAGGTACCAGCGTCGCCAGAAACAAATCAACCTAGACTTTTTGGAGAAGTTGGCGCCTCCGCGATTGGCAGCTCGGGAGTGATCCCAGAAGATTTCCTCAACCTTGAAGCTAGCCATCCTAGCGCAAACGGGACTGAGATACCCAACAAGGATGAAGACGAGGCTTATCAATCGGAGGACGACTCAACACCTAGAAACAGAAACCGTCGAACATACCGTCAAGCGAACATATCCATGGCCCAAAACCAGTCTGAAGACCAGCTGCAGAGTCTGGTGGAAAACGTGGCATCACAAAGCCTGGGTGGCAATGAACATAGTATACAGAAGTTTGAGATGTCGAACTATTCTTTGCAGTCGGCAGACTTCAATTCTAGTAAACGAAAGCCTCCTTCGTACGATACTAGCGACGAGTATGAAGAAAACACACCGACGGGAAAGCCTACTATGAAGAGACTTAAGTCGGAGGGTAACATTGAAGAGTTGACGAATGATGTGGTCGAGGAATACAAGCTGCTGGCCCAAATCCCTGCAGTTGGGAAGCAGGCATCAGGACGTCAGATTGACCGTCCCTACAACAAGCAATGTTTCTGGGAGCAAGACAAGAAGACCTGGCACCTTAATTATCCAGAGCTAACCCGCAATCAACACAAAGCCTTCGTGAAGGGCGCAGAAACAAGAGGCGAGAAATTTGAACCTGGAAAGACTGCACTGTGGGATGTGGCAATGAAATACTTCCCTCCAGTTTCTAAAGCTGGGGCCCAGATCGCTGAAACTCGACGAGGCTCGCGAACGCCCCAAACTCTGGTTGATGAAGCCATAGAATTCCCCCCTACTGCGGCTCCGCTTGATGATTCACAAATACCCGACACACTCCCCACGCATACCCAGATTATTGTCCCTGTCCTCGAAGATGAAACCAATAAGCAATCCTTTGGTGTATTTGAATCTCATTCAGATTCATGCATCTCTGATATCACCATTCCCATTGTTGACACCTTGGTCTCATTTGGCCGCGGTCCTTCAAATACTCAGGTATTTGGCGACGTTTATGAATCTCGAGTGCCCAAGTATGCTTTCAAGCTATTACTTTGGAAGGACGATGATGCTTTCGACCCTTCCAAGGATCCTTCGAAAGTGCCTCCCCCCTGGCTTCGAACTGTCGGAGACCCGAACGAGTACGGTTTCTATATATCAACAAAAGCATCAGTCGGCATCAGTATAAACGGATATCAGCTTCCTTCTTCCGACGCTAAGAACCACAGCGGGCCTTCTCATCATTGGACCCGTATCTACTCTGGCGACACAGTAATCATCTGGGGATTTGGCGACAGAAAGGGCAACCCAACAAAACTTACCTTCCAATGTTTCTGGGGTGCCTCTTCTCAGGCGCGTGGAGAGAACAAAGCATTACAGCTTGCACCTCCGTCACTGGCCCAGAAGTTGGACGCTGCTTGTCAAAAGACAGAAAGGCGGATGAAGGAGGCTACCGAAAAGAAGAAGAGGGAGGAGGCCATCGATGCTGAGTTGAAGGAACGCGCAGAGAACATCGATAGGGAACGTGAACGAAGCCGTGCTTTTGAGATGAAGAGACAAGAAGCTATCGCCTACCTTGGCTCGAAACAAACCACACTGTCGCGCATGGCTTCACCCGCAAGCGTGCCCCCAACAAGCCACTATTTGGGAGGACATATGGCCCGGTTGAGCCCTGACAAGGAAAACACTTTCCCAGTTCAGTAATGAGACGCAGCATATATACAGGTCACTAGAGAGGAGCATTTGCATTTTTGAACGTTCGGTCCTTGAATCGACTCGAGTAAGTTCGCTGGGACCACGGAGTAATGATTTTTGTTCCTTTCTGTTTTCCTTGGCATTCTGGCGGGCATAGGGGTTTAGTATAAGGAATAGCTGGTGCTACAGGAAACTCTGGTCACAATGAGATGCTATTTCAGCGGGGTTCGTGGTTCCCTTTAGGGCGAAAAAGGGTGTATCTGGACGGGATGGGCCCTACTATCACGATATTTTGGAGGAGTACATGTGGGAAAATAAAGACATAACAATCATATAGAAATCTGACATATCTTGCATGCCAACTGTTGACTGTATTGACAAGTGACGATTCAACCCAACACAATGTTCATGATCACAAAGCTCGCCAATAACAACATGATCACGTTTTCAAAGTGCGACTGGCAGTACTTACAATACATCATTCATTTAGTCGTTCTGATCCTAATAATACAATAGCAAGTGGTTCCAAAAAAGAATAGTAGTCATACAATGATCCCCCATCATTCAATCATCATCATGTCTCTCACAGTCAAGTTCCTTTTGACTCCCCATTCGTTATTCCGAGCCTATGTGTTAAATATTCGTACATTTCCAAGTTGTTCGTAAGCGCAAATTTTCCTGTTCGTGAGAGAGCTTAATCATACGGCTCTGGTTGACAGAAAGTACGGCGCTGTTGTAGTAAGCATGTTGGTTGTTGTTGTGTATTAAGCAGCGTCGCTACCGGTCACATGTCGAACAAACAGTTTGCTAGGCGCTTCGTCGTTCTCGATTCCCTCGTCGTTTTTGTCATCGACTGAAGAAGCCGTATCGACGATGTTGTACTCTGTGAGGATCAAACGTTAGCAGCCGAACTTTGCATCACTGGCTATCTAGTAACTGTAAATTGAACTTACCAAGCAGATCGGTTGCACCCTCAGGAGAAGAGTCGCCAACAATGTTTGGCTCCTCGACTGTTGGTACAGGATCAAAACCGTTCTTCCATGCAAATTTATCCGACTTTGTAGGAGAGGGTGGCTCCTGTTCTCGCTTGACTGGCCCATCGGATCGATCAGGAGAACTGTAATACGAAAATTCTGGGAAACTCTGCTTGCGAGGTGTGTAATAGGGGTTACTTTCACCTTGACCAGAGATCTTTCCAAAAGCCGGCCCATCATCTGTGCAGCTGTACGACTCAGGATCCGTGAAAGAAGTGTAAATGTCCGAGGGGCATCCTTCTTGCTGAGGGCAAGGAGTCGTCTGGCTGTCAGTAAAACTGCGAGGGCCAAAGCGTTCCTAATTGCCTCTGACAGTCTCGTGGAAGTCGTGATCAGGATTGTATGAGCTCGCTCGGTTCACCGGAGGAGCAGAAGAAGTCTTATTTTTGGACTTCGTGAAGAAGTACGAGAAGATACTCCCAGAAGAAAGACGAGATGGAAGGGAAGCAGTAGATTCCATGTACTGACCGTGATCCCCGCAATAGTAAGCCTTAGGAGTCGGCGTCTGATATTCTTCGTCGGCTTCATAGTAGCCACGGAAGGAATTATCATCCGAGTAATACTCAGCATGCGAATACCGAGGGCTTCGGAAGGCATCCCAGTCCTCACCATGGTCGAATTCTTTGCTGAAGGCGCCTTGGGAGTAACCCTTGGCAGGAGTCCCAGCACGGAAGCTGTCTGGCGTATGCAAGTACTTGCGGTGAGCGTCCGGTTCTCTCTTCGAAGATTGGTCATAATGAGGGTGCAGATACTTGTCTGAAACCCCTCCATCATACGAGCTGCTGCGAAAGGTATACTTGCGTGAGATAAGCGGAGAGCCTGGAGAGCGTAGGCATGCAGGAGTCTCTGAATCCGAGGCCGAAACCTCTGCATCGCCGTCAAAAGGTAATGCTGTACGAATGTCCACAGACTGCTTGAATCTTACAGTCTTGCTACCAGAAGATTTGGAAGAGCTTGGATCAGACCGGTCAGACTCAAGAGACTTCTCACGAGGTCTAGGTGACTCCTTGGAAGCCTCGTCTCGAGATTTTCTAGAGCCGTCAGAAGACGACCGCTCACTAGCCAGTGCCGATTTGAGGACGAAGTCGGGAGGGAGCTTCTTCCAAGGTTCACAGACTTTATTTCCCAGCTTCTGATCTTTCTCTTTACGGCCATTTACGGGGCTAGGCGATTCCACCTCCACATGAGGAGTTGAAAAGGAGTCTTCGACGTATGGTGCCTGGTAGTTCCGTGGCATCTTGGACTCTTTCTTGTGAGGGCTGCGCTCAGTGCTGAAGTGCCCAGAAGACTTTCTCTCTGCTCGGCGCTCAGAGGACCCAGTATTTCGTGAAGGGCAGTAGGAAGATTCTCGAGACACGATCCCAGTGCCAGATGCAACGACAGATTCTCGGGTGGTTCGTGGCTCGGGTCGTCTGCCGCGAGGTTTATCATCATCCGAAGCCTGATTCGAGGGACTTACTTCCCTTCCCTGGTCCATTCGGGCTTCGCCATGCCTGTTCTTGTGGTTTCGGTGACGGTTGACAGTCAATGAGTCCAGGTCTTCTTCCGAACTACAAGCAGTAGGTACCGCTCGGTGCACTTCAAGGTTCTGGTACTTCTACTATGCATTAGCAATCAATCAATCAACAGGCGTGGGCGTACTCACCGGACCAACCACGGATGCTTCTACTAGGCTTCCGTTTCTTTTGAGCTCCAAAATGCATACTTCGCAGTAGTTGGTCATAATGGGCTCGCCTGGCAACACTGGGTGCTGTCTGTGGAAGTTCTTGGACCTTGCGCTTCCGCAGTTGAAACAGAAATGATACTGTTTGATGACCCCTCGCTTGTAACTTTCGTCTCGGCAGCTCTCGCAAAGATTTATCTTCCACTGTTTGAGTTTGTGAACGGGGTATCGTTTATGGTAGTCCCTTGAGCGAATATTTCCACATTCAGAGCAAAAGTGATGTCGTGTAATACGCTGAGGACTCTTGTCTCGTTGATCGTGTAGCTTTGTCTGCTGGTTGTCTTGACAAATGCTGGCTTGTTCAACATCACCTTGAACAGATGCATTTACGTTGCTGTTTGCAATCTCTTGATCATAGACTGATTGAGAGAAGTTACTGAAGGCAGAAAATGACGACTGCCTTTGATGTTGCTTCTTGCTGGCCGTGATGGCTTTGTTCAAGGTTGAATTGAGTGTGTCTTGAAGGCGACGAAGGTCACGGCGTAAGACTCTGCTGTTGGGCTCCTCGGCCAGGTCGGCCATCTTTGCTTCGATGAGCTTTTGGAGACGCTGCACTTCCTTGCCGAAGACATCGGATGAGTCGGAGCGTTTCGAAGCAGAGATTATCGGGCGACATATATTCCCTCCTCCTGGCGGGGGTTGAATAGTGTTTGATGCTACAGAAGACATCGGTGCCTTCATCGGGTCAAGGGGAGGAGGGGGTCTCGACTCGACGGGCTGAGCCACTGGGGCCATGAACTGAGGTGGGTGAACTCGCACCAGGGACGATGGCTGGTGAGGAACATAGCTAACTTGATTCTGATAGTACATTTGTTGCTGAGGCAGGGGCTGGCAAATTGTAGCCCCAAAAGACTGGTTTAGAGGAGAAACAGGAAAAGTTGATGACTGTACAATATTACAAGGCGGTTTCGACAAATGAATAGGAAATTGAGGAGGAAATGTTGCAGAAGGTCGTACATAAGAAATGTGCTGTTGGTTAGCCATGGTCTCGACATTTGATCGGCGGGAGATCGAGCGAGGGACTTGGTGACGAGGTAGTACTCGAGGGCTGGAGTGAGGCGATGGCTTTGAGCGACGTCGGCGGTGATGTCGTTTTCGAGGCGAGTTCTTCTTCGAGGAAGAAGGGGACGCAAGAGGTACAGAATGAGGCGTGGGTGATCGATCAGAAACACGACGGCCGCGCTCTTGATGTCCTGAATCGTCTTGAGAAGAGGAAGAGGATGTTTCCTCGGAGTCCGATTCGCAGTTATCGTCAGAGTCCGTCTCGTATACAACCTGAGAACGTCGAGAACTCTTTTGATCTGCAGGCATGACTCCACGACGAAATGGGAGACCAAACGCAGCGCTTAAGAGGTCAACTTCTGGACTGGCTCGATGACGGCGGCGGCGGAGGGCCTTGCTAAAGAGGCCCATTGTGCCGCGGCCGGAGGGCATGGAAAAAGACTGACACAGTAGGCTTTGATAATCGGCTTAGAAGAGTTCTTGCGGGGAGTGTAGACGGATGAATAAGAGAGTGAGTGATTGTGGTGGAGGGAACAATGGGCGGGAAGGGGAGATGAGTGGGAAAGAGGTAGAAAGAAAGAGTGGAAGAGCACTTTATGCGTAATTTATTGCGCAACAAGTGCAATAGTCACAACAGACTCCCTTTTCTTTCGCTTTTTTTTCTCGTTTCTTGGATTTGCGTGTGTGTGCAGCAGAGTCGAACGAAGATGGTGGTCGTCGTGCAGCTGTTGGCAGTTGGCGAGAACTGTCACTCAGTCTTGTAACTTGCAGCTAAGATACCAGACAACCAAGACTGCCGGGGTAACAGGGTTTAGCGAATACAGAATAAGGTATTTAAGTCTGTAGGCGCCAAAGACACCAATATCAAGGGAACTCAGGAGCTCTCAGGCGCGAGTTGCTGTATCACGTCCTGAAAGGCAGGCAAGGTCAGCGTCGGATCCCCTACAGCTGGAGTCGAGATGAGAAACTCACTCCTAGACCCTCGTTGCAAAGTGTTGCTTGCGCCACTTCTGCTCTGACGTTTTGGCGTCGACTCGAGTTCTGCCCAAGGTGCGAGCTGTGAGGCTTCGATGTTTTTGTTGAAGAAGATTCTCACAACACTGGTTTAGCACGGAAGAACGACGATTTTGATAAAGGTGAGTTGTTGAAGATGGAGAAGAAGAAGAAGAGATGTTGAAGAATTCAAGACGCTCTTCTGAATACAACCTGATCTTGTTAAAACGTGCTCCTCAAACACTCACTTCTTGATGTTCTGCGTTTACATCAGCCTAGCCATTCTACCTATCTGGCGTTTTCATGCTGGCAAACGGCAATATCTTTCTTCCCCCAACATCAAACATGCAAAGTCGCATAGCAGTCTTTGTTGCTTTTGACAGAACATCAACTTAAGATACGAGAGCAAACATATCATTTAATAGATGTTTCGAATGAGGCTTAACTTAAAATTAACAAAGAAATGCGGCCTCTTCTTCCCGGTCAAAGTCTTACAAAGATATATCTCTTGAATTTGATTTTGTCTACATACGAGCAATGTTGGACCACTTTATCCTTTCTTCTTGGGTTCCAACAACCAACGGCGTTTCTAATCCACGCGGAGCACACGAGCGCCTCGCTTCTTTTGGACCTTCTTCTTCTTCAGCCCTCGGTTAAAGGCACCGGCAGCTACATGGTCACGGTCAAGGTTGTCAAGATCCTTAACCTTATAGATGCGAATGATCCAGTTCTCACTGGTGAAAGCCTCATCCATAGTGTCGATAGTGTAGCTTTGGGGTGGAATCTTGACACCTCGGACTCGATCATGGCCATGTCCGTCGGGGAAAAGGGTTCCGAAGTTGTTGTAAGACATCTTGTACCTAGAGGGGTTGTTAATTCAAATGATTCTCATGAGCAAGCGTTTACTTACATCAAGCTGTTCTTCATGGTCTCGGTAGCGCCGCCGTCGACCCTGTATTGTCCATTGTCGGTGAAGAAATTGCGCTCCTTGACCTCATCGGGCCAAATGCCTTCGGCAATGCGCACCATCCAGAGAAACTTGTTGATGTCATCTCCAGAGTAGCCAAGCAGGCCGCCAAAGACAACAAGGACGTAATCAACCTCATGCTGGCGCATGATGGGATAGCTGACTTCCTCGCGAGAGCTCATGGCTTTGCCGACAGTGGCGATATGCGTGTTGTTCCACGTGTTGTTGTCAACAAGCGTGGGTCGGTCAGCCATACCACCGATCTGGTAGCCGTAGTCCCACCAGGACATGATCTTGGCATCCTGTTCGGTGTTCTGGCGGAGCCACTGATACGCCTCTCGGTAGTCATCAATGATATGCTGGCTACCGTCGGGCATTCGACTTGCCATCACAACGGAGGGGGATGAGTAGGCATTGGAGGTGACCCAAGTGCAGTGTGAGACAAACATAAGCAGGTAGACAACCATAGCCGCAACGACCACCAACTTGGACATCATGCTGTAAATGCCAACATTGGGCTTCGTGGTGGCTCGAAGAGCACCCCTGCTCTTTTTGGATCCCTCAGCGCCCTCGACCTGAACCGCATTGGCGGGGTCAGGCTGCTGGATCAACAGGTAGGTGTCGAGGATTTGAGAGGCGGCGATAGCAGCGGCAACACAAACAACGGGAGTCAGTGTAAGCATGAGACGAACCATGACACCAGCAAAGTAGCTTGCAAATAGAGCATAGACTACAATGAAGACGTGCTCATCGGCGAGGTTTTGGAAGCACATGTAAACACCGGCTGGGAAGAGCCAGATGAGAAAGTTGAGATCAAAGAAGAACGAAGGCCAAGCGGTAGGCTGATGCTCTGAGACGGATGCAATAATAGGGATATGGAGTTTGGCATATCCAGTATCGAACAACGAATAGAATCGGCCACCCCAAGGAGCAATGTATCCCAGTGAGGTCAGCAAGACAAGGCCACCAAGGCCAAGGACGGCAGTCGCAATACCAATAGAAACCACCATGACGCCAATTTGCCGGCCGGTGATTACAGACTTGACATATACAATAAAAGCTGTCACTTGGAGGAGGCCAAAGACACCTGTAGAGTACATTAGCACCAGAAGGCCACGATGATATTAGTGTATACATACCTAGCGCCGGCATGTGCTCGTTGGTCTTAACACAGAGAAAGCCGACGAAAGGAATTTGCATGCTAGCCATTGTGCCGAGGGCATACCAAGTCGTGTAACTGACATAAAGGCGATCGCTATATCTGCCCATGCAGAGAAGAACTAAAGCATGGACGGGCAGCAGGCAAGTTATGAAAGCATACCCACCCCACGACGCAACCATGTAGCCGTAGGAAAGCGCGCAAAGAGCGCCCCATAGCATTGAGCCCAGCTTCAGTGCCTTGATCCAGAAGTAGAAGGTAATGACAAGAAGGAAGATGGCGATGGCTTCGTTATCGTAGCTACCAGCGACGGATCGAGAGATGTAGCCAGGAGCAATGCCCATAAAGATGGCTGCAAGGAGACCAGCGGATGACGAGGTGGTCATCTCATTGGTAAGGAGATATGTCGCGTAAGCTGTCAGGCCTGAGAAGGCAGGGGCGAGAAGAACACAGATGTTTCGAATATCGACGGGAATTGTGAGGGCGCGGAGAGCATGGTAGATGACGCCGCTCGTCACCATCAGACCAGGGTAAAGCGTGCCTCCGGTAACCCGACCAAGAGGATGCCATGTTCGGTCATCAAACCAATCCCAAAACTTGTAGACACCATTGGCGACGAGGTATTTCGTCGCACGAAAGTTAAACCACGGATCGACTATCATGGGGTTAGCTCGCGATCATGGGCCATCTGGTTAGTACTCGGAGCAAGGAACTGACATTCGTGAATGATACTTTCGAACCCTACGCCAGACAAGTTAGTAAAGATTGTTTTCGGATCACGGGATGCCTTTGATATCCTTCAAAGGATAGAGCGAGAGCTGGAACATGCAGCATCTGCCCATCATGGGGGGGAAGCAACTTACGAATCACGGAAAAGAGACGACTGGAGATGGCTGCGCCAGCGATAAAGAGAAGAATGATGACTTTCAGAAGAGTCTTGGTGTTGCCTCCAGCCACTCCGGCGAGGACGTCGTTGGTCTTGGCCGTCATGATGGGTTGCGATTGACGACAATGCTTGACTCTGGCGTTGGTGCAACTTGTCGAAGTCGAAACCCAAGATGATATTCAACTCCACCAGAAGGACAGCTTGGAGCTTTACTGCTTGAAAGCTACAGGAGGTAAATGTGGGACCCACTCACCTAAAACTGGAGGAGGAGGTACGTATCCTTACGCGGCCGTGCAGCATCCCAAAACTTAGTGCTCTTTAAGGCCGTAATCTACTCCGGATCCGCTGTTTTCCCGAGGAAGCTCTGTATCAAGTTCAAGGACGATGATCAGGTCATTCTACGTCAATCCGATGGGTAGGCCGAGGGCAGGATATGTTATAATTCCTGTCTTGCCAATTCATATTTTAATCTCTAGCTAACAGCTTCCTTAGGAGCCAGAGCCGTCCTAAGCATTGGGGCCCCATATCGTCAACTTGCTTTGGCCGTAACATGAGGTAACCAACTTTAATAGCTGTCATAGTAACACATCTCATTACTAGAGCCCAAGGTGGTAAATGTAGCGTTCGCTCAACAATCTCCCATCATCCAAATAGCACAAGCTCCAGGATATTCAAGACCATTGACGCATTTGCCGTCTAAAAGTAGATATATTGTACACCTGTACACAGAGTTAAACAGGGACCTAAGGAAACATCTATGCAGGACCGCCACGTATATCCTCAATCATACACCGAGTCTGGCTCAAGGCTCGGATTATTGCCTCGGCAGGACCTGTTTCCCCACGGTTGGCCAACCTTTTTCGCCGAAACCTCCTATCGTTGAATTCCCTCCCTTCTCATATTTGCGTCCCCCGCACCTTCATTAGACATTCAAGGGCTCTCCTTCTGGACCTTCAACAGCAGCTTCTCAAGATCAAACTTGGGGTCTGAGGGATCGGTGATGACTGCAAGCACAGTTAGTTGGTTTGTCGCCGGATTGTGCGTCTGTATGAGCGATATGTCGCAGCCAATTGCCAGGAATGCTTTGGGGCAACATTGGGTTTGACGTACCAGAATCGCCAGATGTAGGGTTCTTCTTCTTAGCAAACTCGGCCTTGGCCTGCTGGATAAGCTTCTCCTTCTTCTCGTACTCGTGCTGCGCATGCTCGGCTTTTTGGGAAGCAGTAATCGCTCGCTGGTGGGTGAAGCCGTAAAAGATACCCAGGCCGAGGGCGGACCACCGCAAAACCTATAAATGACTCAATTAGTCTCCTGGCCCATATTCATCTGATTCTGCCGCTCGAAAGATCGCATTCTCCGGTATCGTCAAGCGCTTGGGGTTGGGATACGGTCGAGCGGCCGAATCGGGGAGGATAACACGCACGTTCACTCCGGTTGAAGCCATTGGAGATAGAGTCGCAAAAAAAAGGGCGGACGGGCGAAAAGCGAAAGGATCGGTAGTGACGATGTCGGGGGTCGACAATGGCTTGTCAATGGACCCAGTCGGAGTGGCTCGAAGGGATTAGATGCGTCGACTTGAGGTGAAGAATTCAAAAGTCGTCGGGAAAAGTCGCAGTTTTTCCATTCGCTGCCAAAGAGCCAGCCCAGCCTAGCCAACCGCTGGCGGCTGGCGGCTGGGGGAGCTCGGACAAGCTGGAGCCAGCGAGCCGGCCATTGTGATCACGTGCCTTGGCTCATCTCCCAGATGCACTGGTCGATGAGTGTGGAGTTAATGGATGTGAGAGTAATTAGGTAGATACGTACCTCCTTCCACTCATGTCCACTAGTATTCTTCAGATTTTAGGCTTGTGCAGGGGTTTCTGGGGGGGTACAAGTGCCTGAGTGAGTGCCTCTGAGTCCCGTCTCGTCGCGCATGGTAGGACTCAATTGGACCCTATCGCAAGCTCATACCGTAGAGCAGGACATTTCATAATTTCTATCACTACAAACAACGACACAGCCACGTACAATCGCATCGTCCTATCACGAGAGGCACTTATTATTTCTTGTCTATTCGCGTTCCAGTACTTGTCGTGTTCAGTAGAAAATTCATCGCCAAACAATTTGTCGTCGATCCCTACTTCCAGCATTCATATCATAGCTTCCAAAACATCAACCAGTCCCGCGATGCGACTGTGGAACATTCGCAATGCAACAACGTCGAGATGAAATATTAGCAAAGAAGGCAAAGCTCGCTGAGCTTAAGCGCCAGAGAGAGCTTCGAGCAAGCCAAGCGACAGCAAGTCGTCCCGGCGCTGGAGCCTCCAGTGACGTTGGTCCCCTAATACTCTACCGCCTTTAAGCCCCTCGTTGACGTTTCTCGGCCACAGTTGATATCGCCAACCCCCGGAAGAGCAGACAACCGCCGCGAGATCGAATCCCTCATAAACAGCCTTGTCGGCGATAGTAGGCCCGGCTCAACCGTGACGGGAGGACCTGGCTCCCCTGCTCCTCGCGGCAGCCGTCCGAACAGTGTCCTCAGCGCTGGCGAAGTCAGCATCGACCATTCCGAAGTTACCACCCCTAGTAACATTCATATTCCTGCCCAGCCGCCCCCGAGCCTTAGTACTGGCCCCCTCCAGACGGTCTTCGAATGTCCACCATCTCCAGTAAAGGAGATTTTCTCGTACAGCAAAGGTGTTCAGACGACAGAGGAATGGACAACGCCAACCCGAACCAGGGCTCAATCTCTAATTTCAGAAGCTGAAGATGTACCTGCCATAACTTCGACGCCCAGCAAGAGGCTGAGCAGGAGAGAGCGGGACAGGGAGGAGGAACTCCGACAGAAGATTCGGGATGAGGTGGAAGAGGAGTTGAGAGCGACAAAGGAGTTTTTGAGTGACGGTGTGCTTCCTGCTGGCTCAGCATTAAATTATCCCTCAAGGAACCTTACTACTGAGGAACTCGATGCTGTTGCACAATCGGACGAATTCGTCGACTTTCTCGAAAAGTCTACCAAGGTGATCGAGAGAGCTCTTGACCAAGAGACATACGATATCCTTACAGACTACGCTCTGCAGGGTCAGGACATAGATGATGAAGACGATGACAGCGGTAATACAGGTGGTAAAGGACGACACAGGGTAAAGGAAGTGGCCCAGTTCTTCGACGAGAGATGGTCTAAGAAGCGCATGATCAGCGGAATCGACTTCTCGCCCAAGTTCAGCGAACTCGTTCTCGCTTCTTATACCAAGAACCCTACGGCTCCTCATGAGCCAGATGGTTTGGTCCAAGTCTGGAATCTTCACATGCAAGATCGCCCTGAATATGTTTTCACAGCACAGTCAGATATCCTGACGGCCAAGTTCTCCCCCTATCACAACAATCTGATCATTGGAGGTTCATACAGTGGCCAGGTGTTGCTTTGGGATACAAGAGCAAAGGCAGCCCCGGTCCAAAAGACCCCTCTGACAGGCTATGGCCATGCTCACCCTATCTACTCTGTTGATATTGTCGGTACCCAAAACGCCAACAATATCATTTCTTGCTCTACCGATGGCGTGGTTTGTGGGTGGACAATGGACGTCTTCGCTCAGCCCCAGGAACTTCTCGAATTGAAGAACCCTAGTCAGGCCAAGGTGGCTGTTGAAGATGTCAGCCCGACGTGTCTTTCTTTCCCAGCTACAGACCCTACGTTCTTCCTTGTGGGCAGCGAAGAGGGCACCATCTTTCCTTGCCATCGATACGACCGTGCTGGTGCCAAGGCCGGTGTTGATAAGAAGATTAGTTACAAAGGACACACTGCTCCCGTCATGTCTGTGGACTTCCATCCTGCTAGAGGCCCGGTTGATCTGGGTGACCTTGTTATTTCATCGTCCTTGGATTGGAGCGTCAAACTTTGGAAGGTCCGGGCACCTGCGGCTACATCTACCATCGGTTCTGGCGATGGTACTATTACACCTCTGATTGACTTTGTACGTGAGGATGTCGTCTATGACGCCAAGTGGTCACCTGTTAAGCCCAACGTATTCGCCTTGGTCGACGGCGCTGGTAGGCTGGAGCTTTGGGACATTGCATTTGAGACCGAAGAGCCTGTGGCTACGATCTCGCCCAGCTCTCGAAAGGAAGGTAGAACCATGCTGTCGAAGAGTCTGAACAAGCTCGCGTGGGAACCCAATGACGGAAAGCGTCTTGCTACTGGTGGCATTGACGGCTCCCTGACGATCTTTGAGGTCGCCAGCGGTCTTGGTGGCAAGGAGGGTCTCAAGAATGAAGATTGGGCGAATGTGAAGAAGCTTGTGAATCGACTGGAGGCAGTTGGCTCAAACGGTGCTGTGATAGTTTAGGGACGGGCCTCTGTTGGATGGAGTACTGGCAGCATATTGAGCGTATGTTCTTGTGCTGTGAAATTTTTCACAAATAAATTTACTGGTATACCCGAGATTGTTGGTATGTGTTAAATGTTGAAACAAATCACAATCTAATGCGACGATCATATTCACTCATGAGCCACTATATCATCAGGCCTCTATTCCATTGCCTCATTTCTATCGATGCTGCGAACCTGGTTGATCATGATGTCACGTGGGGCTCCACATTGATAATATCCTTAACTTTTCTCAACCAAGCTCAGGCTTGACTCCAAACATAAACAACCTCAACTGTAAGAGTGAACAGCTACGTACGGCCAACATTTTGGTTTGGCTAAGAGGGCCTCGTCTTCCCTGCACTTGTCATTGCGACTAGATGCTCTAAAAGACGACAAACAAAATATGGTAAGTCATAATGTCTCATTGGAACACACACATTCAAACTTTTCATGATGGCATTCATTTTTATGAATTCTGCAATTCCGAATGCCTTTTTTGTTTTGGCAACACGTGGACAATTTACAGCTGAATTCCGACGATACTCCTCATTCATTTGTTCATCATTCTTTATGATTACATTCTAACAACATCAAGGTTCTATTAGGTGTCTAAGCCTCCACTGGCGCACCTGCAGGATATATCACCTGGCAAAAAACCTCGGAAGTTATTGGCTAGATTTTTTGTTAGTCTAGAAGCGAAAAGTATTAGGCATTCTCTTGGATTCGAGTAGTTGTAGTTGCCAGGGAAACTTCAAGTCATTACACTAGTTCACATATTCGATTTGAGTGAGGTTGAGGTTAACTGTAGCCACGAGACAAAGCCAAGATCGACAGGCTGCTTTCCCAGTATCTTGGGCATTTCCATGCCGGTCTATGGAAGTGGTTGCTATAAGATTAGTATCAATGAACTCATGAGAGACTAGTAGATATGATGAGTATGGGAAGACAAGGTGATATTTATGTTCAAAAGATCCACGTCTTTGGTCGAGGCGTATGCCTCACTCACTCGACTCTGCGCTATATCTCTGCTATAAAGTAACTCTACAGGTAAGATGTCAAATTGCCAGTAATAGATCGTCGGATATCGAGTAAAATAGTTAACAGTGGAATTTTTTTTTTATTGATCGAATGAAAATGAATGGCTCTGTTCCCAATGACATGCATCCTCAGATGCGACAAATCACCAAAATCCATGTCATATCGTTAATCAAACTCTATCAAAACTTCCTCGCTTCTCCCCTTTGCCTTTGGCTCATTTTCGATATTTCCTTCTTCTTCATACTCATCCTCTTCTTCTGAAGCCTCATTGTAGTTTCTCAGCTGCACATCTTCACGCTTTACACAGACCTTGGCCTTCTGCTTCTTCCTTAGCTGCGCCACCATCTTCCTCGCTGTCGTCGATCTCCGACCACTCGATACATCCGATACGCGAAGCAACTCTGGAGACATGGGCATGAGGCCTCTTGCCTGAAGCCACCAATCGGGAAATCCTGATAGACCAACCGCTTCAAGGCCGGTTGCCGTGGTGGGCATGGTATGCTCATAGTGGCAGTCTATACCCCATCTACAGACTCCGTAGTGGCACCAATGCCGACATGGCGAGCCTGTTGTGGATGGCGTCAGCGTCGGCGATGTGGTGTTTGTCGGAAGTTTTCCTGTCTCTTTGTGAAGAGCAGACCTTTGCTCGACCTCAGTTGACTGTTGCTGGTTGTCCGGATTGTGACGACTGGATGAGAGTCCCTGTGCTGGTTTAAGCTTGCCCTTGGGCACTGGAGTGGGAGATAATCTCGACCAAGATGTAATTGGCTTGGGCTTCACCAAGGTGTCGCCTGAAGATATAGTACTAGGCTGCATCACATTCGACTTTTCCAAGTCATCACTGTCGCAGGGTTCATCTTCAGTGATGACAGCGAATCGGAGCTTGAAAGTATCCAGTTCCGAGTGAACGACTCCCAAGTTGCCCATGTCCTTGGTCTCTTCTGGTGATAAGCTCCGCGGGACGCCAACAACCTCTACCCACTCGGGCAAAAGGTCAATGGGAATGAGAGGCACTGCGGTTGCGGGCTGAGCGCAGATTTGGCCCGTGGTTGTGATTTGCTCAGCGCCTGGTCTGACCAGGAAGAATTGAGGTCTTAGAGTCATAATGGCAGAAGCGTTGTTATGTTGATTAGCAGATGGGAGATGGCCACATGCGGGAGCAGGTCTTTAGATGAAGGACGGAAAAGCAAGGTAAATATCTAGTCTACCGTGCTCACTTTATACGGTTCGGTCATGTGGTGTTTGCCGGTTATGCTGCCTTTCGAACCTCCGTTTGTCACAAGACAAACGACATAAAAATGCTTATGTATACCAGTTGCCTTAGTTTGTCATACCTATCGAGCCTCCACGCGGATTTTAACATCCAAACCATCCACGCAGTAACTCAATTGTCTAGGTCCATCCCTGAGTTCCACTTCCCTCTTTACCCATCGTCCTGGTTTGCCTGCAGCATCGTCCTCAGCAGCCTGCGTATCCAGCACTTGGCGTTCCCTCTCTTCTTCGGCGTCTTCCTCATCACTGCTATCGCCCTCTTGATCGTCGAATCCAGCTACGGGATCCCATTCTCCTGTTTCCCAAATAAGCCCAAGCTTGAGGGGAGACAAGCCAAAGAGTCTGCCTGCAACTCCTTTGACCGCATAAATGTCGAAGGAGTTAGGGATCTTGGTGGTTTTCTCCTCGCCGTCCTGAAGATGGAAACCAACAGTGACTAGTCGAGCTTCCAGGTATGCAGGGTTGGCCTCTGTTTTGCGAACAATGTTTGGTGTGCCGTAAATCTCACAGAGCTCAGCGTAACGAGGGTGGTGGACTAGAACCTCGTCCTCAGCGTCTTCTGGCACAGTCGCAAGTTGTTTTCCGATACGAGAGAGGTAAAACATTTCGGCATTGGTCCTGTCAGCCGGTGTGACTTGGCTAAAGTTGAGGGACTTGAGTGAAGCAAGGCGAGCAACGACAAACATGTGAGACTCCTCCGAAGAGGATGCCTTTGCGTCGGCATCTGCGGCATCATAGAAGGGATTGTGACCGATGCGCAGCCCAACCAAACCAGGGAAATGCTTGGGAAGCTGATCGACGAATGTCCATGACTGGATGTTGTTGTACGAAACATCGAGATATTGCACGTTTTCTGAGAATATTGGTCCTTCGACGCCTTCAGGAGCCATTGCCGAGATGTTGTTCCCCTTGAGGTGAATGTTGCGCAACGAAGTGAGGGCAGTAAGGGTGCTGAAATCAACAAATGTTGTGAATTCATTGATTTCAAGGTTGATTGACGTCAAAGTTGACGAGAGGTTGCCGTAGTCGATTGTGGGCAGCGATGAAAACTGGTTTGATCCAGCATCAAGCGCAGCCAGAGAGGGACACTTTGTTGCGATGTGGCAGACTTCTTCCCATGTCATGATTGTTTCCTCCAGCGACAATTCTTTTACCTTTTTGACGCTATCGTTTGATTGATTTTCCAATATGTTTTGGAATCGATTGCCACTGTAATCATGTCAGTAAATTGTTTGTACGTCTTAGAGGATGGACACACTTGAGGGTGAGATGCTGGAGGTGTGGTAGTTCACGACAAATGTCAAACACAGGGTCAAGCTGGTCAAACAGGTTACGACTGAGGTCCAGCTGCGTTATTTTGGGACACGTCTTCGCAATGATACCCTCGGCTTCATCATCTGCCCTTGCGCTGTCGACCTGAAGATCCTCAAGAATCACCACGGTGAGCTCGCCAATATTGGCTTGCTTGCGGCGGATCTTCTCAAAACCAACCTCCTCAGCGCGCTTGCCGAAGAAGACAATCTCCTCAGCCGCCCTTCGACCATCTGGCAGCGTGTACTCGGATGCATATTTGTGGTTGACGGCTGCTAAGAAGTGACGCGGCGGGTCAGCTGGACGTGAAGGGCGCACAAATGAAGCAGCGGTGGGGGATTTGGATTTGCCTTTGAGAGAGTTAGCTGTCAAGCCCAAGCAAGATATACACGTAAGTATAGGGGATATTGTTTGGTCGTACAGGTGAAGTAGCGAACGCCCTTGTGACATCCGTCGTGTTTGCCTCGGGCTGAGTCGTCCCATTCTACGCCCAGCCATGTTCCTGAGGTGCCTGCGACTTCGCCGACGAACCTGACTGTGCAGAGAGCGCCATCGTATGAGACGCGCTGTCCAACGTGGTGGTTGGATGTCATTTTGGCAATGTAGCGATGGTCTCTGTAATATTTAGAGAGACGTTACTTTGATATTCATTTCAGATGTTTCTGGGTCAGAGATGGTGAGGAGACCAGACAAAACACCAGAATTGGATCGCTACGGTATAGCAGCTGTGGCCTCGACTGACACCCAAATTAAGAGTTATAGCCCGAAAAGCGTGCAAGCCTTTTCTTCTCTTCCTGTTCTTGTATCTCTACTTGAGATTATACATATCAATATTGGATGTTTCTGTGTGATCATATTTTTCACTTGGTGTGTTCAATTGTGTGGTAGGCTCGGCTCAGCCAAATCAAGAGATACCGAGGTATATTTTCGTCAAACATCGAATGTTGCGTATATTGCGCCCATACATGAGTTACTAAATGGGAATGAATATGAAATATAATGTATACTATACGGCTTTTATTTTTATTTTTAATAACTTCATCCCATAATTCTTTTTGGAATTGGGTGATGCCTTGACCAACCCGTGATATTATGACTGAAATAATCGCCACAGGGTAGGTTCGTCATCAGCAATCCACTTTTCATCAACTCATCAACTCACTTCCCGCTTGCATCAACACTTCCCACATACTATCAACTCACAATGTCGTCTTCTTCTATCAAATGCCAGCATCGCTGCGCCCAAATGTTCTCAATGGCAATGTTTCTACAAGATATATCTACCCGCACCAACCTCCTTGACCAGAAGTCCCCCTCTTCTAAATCCCAGCAACCTCGAAATGTCTCGCCATTAAATGAGCCACGCCAGGATGCCTCGTTACAACAGAGAAGCCAGCTGCCGGACAGAACAATTTAACTGCCCCGGACAGAGCTTTATTCGATTGACATCTGATGAATGACAATCGGTAAGAGCCACCTTACTATAACACCGGCCCAGAACAACACGCATTTAATGCCATAGACAACACAGAGAGTTAATGTACAAACTCAAGGAAAATCAATTGACAAAAGGCTAGTTACTGGCTCATACTAATCTAGCTGCTATCATTCCGGTGTAGAGAGTGTCAGTCGTTAAATTCAATGCCAAATCATTGTCATATGGCATTCTGGGATCGTTTCGCTCAAAATCAGTTCATTCGGCCAACTCTTCCCTTGGCCTGGTCACACTCTTCCAGAAATCGATAGATTCCTTCGAGGCCTTCATAGTCTTCCGACCGTCCAGCCACAGAGCTAGTTTGGGGTGACATCGTCTCATACCCGTCAATCTCGGCCAACCACGAGTTGTCATCCGTCTCGTCGAGGAATGCTTCTTGAACGAAATAGTCTTCACCCAGTGTCGAGATCTCGTCAGTCTCATATCCCTCTAGTGACCGTCGTGATTCACTTGGTGAGAAGGCCAACTTTCCGCTGTCCGGAGCAAATGGAAACCTAAGGGCAACTGATCCACCAACTGCGTCATCAAACTCAAGATCTTGACCTACTACACCGCGCTGAACCCCAATATCATCGCAAAGTCGCTCAATTGTTTCAGCATCCACGCCTGGAAAGCGTACTCGGAGAATGCTGTGCTTTTCTAGTAAGACTGGAAGGTCACCTAAAACTGCGAGTCTGCGGAGGTCGGCTTTGATTACTTCGAGATCCTGTAATGCTCGGCTAAAGTCGGAGGAAAGAACATCAAGGAAACCTTCGGTGTTGAGGGAAGCGCCGGCAGCGGCGGCCTCGGCCTTGAAACCGGAGGTCTCGGAGGCAAAGGGAATAGCTGCAGCAAGGGGGCTAAGAGCCGTGACAGTAGGGCTGAGGTGGAAATCGACGTAAGAGCCGGGAGCAAAGTTGGAGAAGGCGGAGAGCTTGTGCATCGCCTTATCTTCAACCGGTGACACCGCACGGTACTGTCGGTCGCCTCGAGGTCCGACACCATCATAACGAAGCTTTTGGCCAGAGAGGAAGAAGGCTCTCATGGCTTGGGAGACGTTCTGCACAACCTGAGCCGGAGCTGCGGGGCCATGCGAGAAGTACCGAGCGCTACCTCCGAGGCTGTATCCGCCAGCACTTCGAGGGAAAGCACCACCAGTCAAGTTGGGACGGAGAGCGTTGGCAAAAGGAGCTCGGCCGGAGAACTGCGCAACATGTCGTGAGGTGTTTGAGGCCGGGACCTTGGATCGATCGAACCGGGCAGCCTTGGGCTCGGAGCTAATGAATCTCCTAATAACTCGGTTGACGTTCTGAGCAGCGGAGCTCGAGAACCACCTAGGATTGCGCTTCTGCTGTCGGAGAGCAGCGACGGGGTGAATTGGTTGACGTGCAACTCTGGCGGTTCTCTGTGTAAGCTGAGATTGCAAGGGCCGCGTCATGACGACGAATTTGGTCCGAACCACGTCTGTGGTTTTATCCACGGCGACTCGAAGGAGCTGCCGGGCTATCGGACCCCACAGCGCCTGTAAGGACGCCATCGTGAAGTTGTATTGTTTTCCGAGTTGGAAAATGAGATGTAGAAGCTGAAGTACAACGCATCCAACTGAGGTGGTATGGGGTCCTTTATGGCGGTGATAATTCGCCACACAATGCGCCACACGGAAGGGGTCGGGTGGCGGATTGCGGGGTCCATCTAGCACAGATTTAGGTTAGCGCACGTGTACAGTCAGCAATCATATCCTTCACCAACCATAAATTTTCTTAACTTCGTTTTCCCTTCACTCAAACCTCTCTCTCTTCACACTTCAAGGTCTGGTTCGCGCACACGATGCGAATGCTTCGTCAATTTTGCGCGACCATGGCCTTTGCTTTCTTCTAGGTAAGACTCTCCCTTCCCTGCGAATTAATTTCTTCACATGATGAACAACCATACATGAACAATCCAAATCAGACCAGCACATGGTGATTCAACTATCTCTACTGAGAAAGCTTTGGACCTCAGCACTTGCAGGACAACTTTGTCGCGAGCCTTTTACTGACCGGTCACTAGTTTGTTTGTTTTATTTTGCTTGCTATACCATGCAATGGGCGCGTCTCCCGGCTGAGCGCGTCAACTTTTGCTACAAACTTAAAAGGTTTGTACATATTTTTTCTTTTCTTTTTCTTCACCCCTCTCCGTATGATGATCAAAACGACACCTTAGGGATTCCTCATTCTTAATACACTATGTGGATACTGTTGTTATAGTTTCAGCCTTGTCTGACAGGAGATCAAATGCATCATTGCTTTGTTGCTCATCTATTCTAGCCACAATTGCTAACTCGCGTTTGTCAATAGGTAATGCTCTTTGCCCTACGCTTTCGAGCCCTCCCAGCCACTTTATGATGAAGTCTTGAACGAACGGGCGGACATAAACGAGTACTGCTGCCTCCCGCCCTAGAAAAGCAAGGACGTACAAATCCTTGTGGTGGGTGTGTAGTGGGACCTCTTGTTGATACTTCGTCACCTGATCGTGGCCCTTGTGGAAATGGATTCTTGTCGATTGTCTGGTTAAGGAACCGGTGGCTGACTGTTGAGGATCTAGGTACTAAAGAAAGAATTTTCCCCTTCCAACATGCATCTCTTTCGTGATGAGATTTCAAACTATTGTATTCACACTGTTTGACTCTTGATCTTCGGATCTTGGGACATGAACACAACATCAACTTCTGATTGATTGGTATGCTGCTGCCGCTCTACTTGCTTGAGACCATATAACTAACCCATATAGATTTGATCTTGCACTTTTGTCATTGAGCTTAATGACACTAGACGCTAACTCCGTCTATAGGTAACTAATTGGATGTGCCAAGTGCTGTGCCATCGCATCTTGAATGGTAAGACGATTTTTTTTTCTAATACACATGCCCCCCTACCAGATGATGACTATGCTATTATTAGCTCTATCCGAGTTCATCGTGACGAACAATCCAATTCACCTTGGAGAACTGATGGTTCCATTTATTATTATTTTCTTGCAACGATTGGAAGAAATCACAGCTAACCAGCTCGTCAGACTCAAAGATCCATGATTGCAGAATTTGCATTGCATTGCATTATATCTATATCAATTCTAAAAAAAGTACAACGCTATCTATGATGCCTGCGCTTTTCCTGTGAATGTTTCCGTGTCTAGAATATTGAGAACTCGTATAAAATGACAACAGCTCATCGTAATTACTGTCGACTGCGATCGCGATCCATTCGTCAATTATTTTCATCCAACCCTCAGCTGGGTACTAAGCTTGTATCTTGTGTTGCAATCGTGCATTCATTCCGACAATGCAACGAATCAGGTCCCAATCATCCTTGTGTCCCACCCAGTCAGTAACGACAACGCCGGTACTTGCTGAACCGATCTTGAGCTTGTTGGGGCCCTTGCCATCCTCGCCGTGGGACGTGCAGAGGTACTCAACGACAGAAGGGTTGACCTTGGCAGCAATGCGCTCCGGCCAGCAGGTGGCATTGAAGAAATTGCTCGCTGTCAAAAAGTTGACGAAGAAGGGTGGCAGACATGCACCCTCTTTGTGGTCCGCCATGCCGGCGAGGGCAAAGGTCTGCTCAGCAGCGCGTTCGAGCTGGCGGCGACAGTAATCGATCTTTTTCTCGATGTTGTTGCTCTCGGTGACTGTGTAGAAGTCTTGGACGCGGATCAAGCCTCCGGGCACCTCTCCGTCTTCGCAGTTGTCAGGCCAAGCACCTGCGTCAATACCCCAACCCCGACCATTCCAGCAGGACTTCTTCATCTCGTCGCTTATATTGAATCGACGGACGATAATAATGCGACCTCGAGCGCCACCCAAAGTAGGAATTTTGGGCTCGGTCCACCAGCGGCTACGTCTCTTGTCGACATAGCTGTGCTTAAGGTACTGCCCGAGTTGCTCGTCGTTGCCCCTGCCTGTTCCCTCGCGCTTGATACTCATGATGACGGTTTCGCTCGTATTCTCATCGAGGAATTTGTAGATGTCGTCGAGCATGTCCTTGAAGTATTTGGTGCCAGTCATAGAAATCGGGAACACGCTGTGTACAAGAGCAAGTTTATCATCGTTGTGACTAACGGAGACCCGAATATCCAAGAAGCGGACGCCATTGCGAAGTTGCTCCAAGATACCCACCGCTTGACATCGCACAGAAGGTAGAGCGGCATAGCAGGTTGGCGAGTTATGTGTGCCAGGTATGGAGAGCAAAGTGAGTGGCCAGTCGTTGTGAAGCTCCTCCATCCAGCGATTGAGCCGAGCAGATGAGAAGATGGTGAGAAAAGCACCGTTAGGGGTGTAAACAACAGTAAGATCGTGTTTGCCGCCGTCAAGGTTCTTCATGACCGAGGATTTGCTTGAGGGACTCGGGATATCAACTTCGTATTTGTGACCTTCATACTTGAAGGTAAGGCGAACAACCTCCTTATTCTTATCGGCAGCTCGGATTCCGGAATCCTTTGTCTTGAAAGGTTCGATCTGGACAGACACCGTCTCCTGGTGAATTGCATCACCTTTGGCATGGGTTTGGTGGCTACCGTACTCAGTAACTCTGATGAAGCCAGTTATGTTCCTGGACATGTGGGAGAGAACATTGCTTGTCCTAACGCGATCGCCTTCGAACCTCTCAATCCCAACAAGCTCAATTGGTTTGATGGTGACATTTCGAATAGTCAGGTGAGCCATGGTTTGCGGATGTTGTTGGTTGGAGTGAAAGTAAACACGATGACAGGGTCTGTTGAGCACCCGTGAGAACTAGAAGGAGTCTAGTCTAGAAGACTCTTCATTAGGACGAAGTTGGAGTACTTAAGTTTGAGGTAAATTTGTGGTTGTATCAGAACGAGCGTGTATACGGCAACTCTTTACGTGTACAATTATTCGAAAATTGAAGACAAGAGCCGGTGAGAATGAAGCTCAATGAGCTGGAACTGTCTGAGTTGGGTATGGTATGAATCAACCAATTGGATTGGACCCCTTGACTTATTGGAGTGGAGCCAGATGCTGGGCAGGTTAAAAGACGGTAAGAGAGGAAGCTAGGTACAGCTTGACTTCCAGTATCAAGGACAACTCAAGTGATACTGCTTGCACTCTATTTCCTCCATTAATGCCAAGAAATAAGGTGTTGGAACGTATCACACAAGGAAAAGAAACCCTTTTCTTCTTCTTTGCTTGGTTCAGTTGGCGCCCGCTACCTTTTCGAAGTTCCTATAAGCTTGAAGCCAAGATGAGGATTCGTATGAGCTCAACCGCCAAACGGTCTCGTTCTTGACATGCCACCTTGGCCGGCGGGTAATTTAATCGGGGAACCGATACTGGAAAACAAGGCTGCGTATTGAGGACACAATAGCTGTACTTGGGGCCCGAAGCAATTCCCCGAAAGCTAACAGCCTCTTGGAAGTGAATGGGTGCCATTACACAGGCATCCTAAACTAATAGAACCGGCTCGACTTGGCTGACCCGACCCCCAGAGCTGGGACAGCTGTGGTAGAAGCCGAGAAGGGGACCAAATAACAGGATAGCCGCGTACCGCTTTTCTTTTTTAGGAAACCGCCTCATTGATTGAGCTACCATTCCATCGGAAAGGGGGGTATTGTTGGCTTATCTACGCAATAATGAAACGTAGACGCCATAGCATTCGTTGGAGGCGTAATGACGGCGGGAATGGCGTTGGGAAGATGCCATTACGCCACTGAGCAAGATATCAAGATGTGCGCTAATGAGAGAATAAGAACTTCGAGCGTTGTTCCTGGAGAATGAATTGCCTATCGGGTGCATGTTTGTGGAAGATGCTCTATCGTGGCTGAACCGAATAAGCTTTTGAGATTTGGTGAACGATTACATGTGAAGTGGGACAAAGTGACGGGTCAAACAGATGGGTGAGAAGAGTAATTCGGCGGCACAATAGGCACTATAGGCATTAAACAAGGTTATGAATTTATCAGCTCGGCTGTAACTGAGACAAGATACTTGGGTTCAGACCTTCCATCAAATACCTAAGTAGGTAAGTTCTACCTAATCCCTTCCTGCCCCCCATGAATGGCATCGACCTAAGGTCACACTTGCCTGAGAAAGCAACAACAAACTCCAAACCTCATGCCTCTTCTAATCATCAATAGGCCGTAAAATCTTCTCCTTTCAACACTGATATTCTCATTCCAGACTTCTCGATGCAGAAGTCCAAGGATAAAGTAATGACAAGAAACACTTGCATACACGCTATCACCGCGTCCATTGGAATGTCAACGAGTTTTTCTCCTTTTTCTTTCTTTCAAATAGAAGTATCCTTCAGTTTACCCAATCTAAACTGGAGCGACTGGTCAAGGAGTACATCTTATTATCCGTTTATCGACTTGATCGTCGTCTCTTTGCTGGTGTAAAGTCCTCTTCATCTTCATCCTCGTCGCGTGGTCGTCGAAGTGAAGATTCAGCATGTCTTGAGACGAGCTCGCCAATGACATCCCGGCTTCCGATGACATTGCCTGTGCCTTCAACGATGAGGCCAGCATCGACCTCAATCTTCAACGGTCGAGGGCAGCCGGATTCATCGATCATTGGAATACCGCACTGTCCTGAGCTTCCCTCGTGTAAAGCTTGCACAACAGCTTTGGCAATAGCATTAGCCTGCTCTGCAGGTGTAGCTACCAGACACACAATATTGTTGCTGCGTGACACATTGATAGATGTATCGATCCGTAAGTAGATGGGTGAGCTGGCCTCGGATGTCTCGTCTTGATCATCAGAGACATCACCGGAAAGCATTGAAGTGCAGGTGGCTTGTGGGTGCTGAGGCCGCTGAGGCCGCTGAATGTTACCAGACATGTTGGTGAGTGTGTTTTGTCGTACTTGGAACATCCGAGCAGCCAGAGAAGAAAAGTCAGGGACTCTTCGTGGAGTATAGGCAGGAGGGGGAGTGTTATCTTTGGGGATGGCAATTTGAGGGTCCTGTGATTGAGAGGTCCTGTTGGGAGCGTCCATGGTTCTGCGAAGGTGTATTGGAAGATAAGATTGCGTGAAGAAGACGGAGGTTTGTGCCTTCAGTTAAGTATATGTATTCTCTCAAGAAGAAGAGAATAGACCAGAAGTTATAACTGAAGGAAGACGAAGAGCTTGTTGCTGATATGGGAGAGTAGAATCCTAGACAAGACAAGACGGTGGTATATAAAGGTTTCTCAACGATGAACCGTTGATACCAACGGAAAGACAAGAAATTGTCCTCGCTAGAATAGGTAAGGCCAAAAGCAATGTGGTGGTCGAGAGCTATGCGCCACGTTGAATAGGGTTGTCTCTGGCTTGCTAGGGCTGCAGTGACGCGAGTATGAAGTGATTTCTAGACGGGGTTTAACAGATTCAGAGAAAGATTGGACAAGTAGACGATGGGGAGAGTATCTAGATATAGTTGGTCTGAAAGGAGGACAAGAAAAAGGGGGTTTATTTGCGTGGTCTGATGTTTGGAGTGTTGGACAACACAATACAGCACTACCCGCAGAGAATAGGATAGATTCTATTCAACGGCTTATTGATTGTCTCGACATGAAGCCGCGATGGGGATTCTACAGCACAGCAGCACAATCAACAACAAACAATATTCAGAAGAAGAAGCCCCATGTACCCGCACAGGAGAAGGGGGCGTGTGCAAGTGTGGATGTGAATGTGAGTGTGAGAACAAGACAAGACATGATATGACATGCATGTATCCACTGCTGAGTCTGAGTCTGAGACTTTGTACAGAGCCTTCATTTCCCAACTTGACTACAAGAGGGCAGAATAATAGGTACGGCCCAGGAGGATGAATGGATCCTGCAGCCTTGTCGGTTCCTGTGAAGCTGGTTTAGTCACGTACTGTAGGGATCAGGGAGCAAGCCACCAACATAACACGATATGTCACAAGCAGCACAATAGACGGTTTTCAACATGTGCGGTAGGGCGTGTTCAAGAGAAGAGAGAAAAGCCATCATCACACCACTTGCAGCCTCAGCCGAAACTAACATCCGTCAGGGCGGGTTTGATGCATTCTGCACTGCATATTATGTATAGAATAGGTATATGCTCTTGTGAGGGATTGGATTTCGTGGTTATTCAGGTGCACGTATGTATATCCCATCATGTTACATGAAAAACATACCTACACATACACCCCAAAAGGGCTGAAACCAACGCGAGGACCGCCACTCATTACCATCTCCGTGGAATGAAATGGGGATCTAGCACCGAATAGGGCAAGGCGAGTAGCTATTTGTAGGCGTGTATCAACATGTAAACCAGTGCGTGTATTGATTGTTTGCGGGTCCCATTGCCTATTCATCTTGCGGACGGTTGCATATTCTTCGGCGCTTCTACGTTGTCAGCTGTTCAGCCGTTTGCTTAGGCAGCTTTTTATATGCAAGTTTTTCCTTGTAATAAATGATGTGTGAAAGAACTTTTGAAACAGTGTACATGTGCTTTTTCATGATGTGTTGTGATTGTTGTAACTGTTGTAAGATTTCGGAGATCAACAACAGCCACTGCAACGACCGCACAGCAGAATATGCAACAAATAAACAACCTCCATACAATGCAATTTTTCATCGAGGCAAAAAGCCATTGCCGTCAGCCTTAGCAAAGCACTTCCTATCAAGTATTAGAGAGAGTGCACTTATCGAGCCCAAAGCCGGCAACGACGTCGGCGGTGGAGTGCGGGCACGCAAGGAAGGGGAGGGCCTGGCAGGTGCCCTGGAGGAGGAAGGCGGAGGTGGAAAAGGAAAAGGAAAAGGACAAGGTGGAAGGCGTGACGGCTTGAAGTGGCTGCTGGGGGCGTGGCTTGGCAGGCTGTTGCTTCCTATTGTCCGCTTGGTATTGTTGTCTAATGGCCCCCCTAGCTCCCCACCCTGTTAGTGCTGTGGTCCCGACCGACTGGGCCTGGATCGAGGCACCGACACGGCGACACGGCGACACCTGCCGCACCCGCCGCACCTGCCGTCTATTGCTACTTCTATTGAAGCTCACTTCCGGCTTAGCGTCCGTCACACAACCCCACTCTTCCGGACTCCTGCCGCCGCCACAACCACCACTCACCACTGGGCTTTTTTCTCCCTGACAACATCAACTCAGCCAACACACACTGACTGGTGTGGTGCCCTTAACAATCGACAATAGAGAATCACCTTGTACCTATTCTTTATGAGCATCCCTTTTGATTGCTTCCCTTGTTAGGCTGAAGGATACCTATGCATGACCATAAACGGCCACGGGTCGCCATCATGCATCACGGCAGGGATGCTTCTCGGACACTCGCATTCACCTCATCTCAAACCCACCTCAACTTGACCACACCATCTGTCCATCTTCATATCAACAACAATTGTATCGTCCACACACACTTTCTACAATTCGCCGAACAGCCCTGTCCGTTGAATGTCCCAGCACCAAGGCAATACCCATGCTATCATTACCAACGCCCACCAGGTTCACGGCGTCACATCTTGCGTCCGCTCCCCCTGTAGAACCAAGCTAGGTGAAGCGAGACGACCTCCCGCCCGTGTTGACTGCCAAACCGTCTGCTCGGTGCTGCTATCTATTCGAGC
>ONZP01000261.1:0-43340 GCA_900312805.1 Fusarium torulosum
GGCGACACTCTACAGGATCTCCAATCAGAACTTCGCAAGTCTCTTGCGCGCGATCGCAAACCTTCGTATGCTGGGAAGTTGATGGCGCAGGACGTTCATGCGGCGAAAAAGCGATTCGTGCGGACTATGCCTCAATCGCCAGATGCACAAGACGATACCGGTGATGATATCGGTACCGTTGAGAGGCGCTCTGGGCGGCGGCGGAGAACAGCAAACTATAGCGCGCCCGATTCGCCAACTGATCCATCGCGATCGCATCGACATACATCCTCGGAAGAAAGTGAGGAGCACATGGCCTCGTCTATCACCGTCGCCTCAGAGTTTCCCCCATCTCCCCCTGTACCTCGCAGCGTCAAGCATTTAAAACGACCAGCTTCAACGATACCCACACCAATAGAAAAACGAATCCGCCACAGCTCACCGGAAGGATCGCGTCTCTCTGCCGCACAGAGTCTAATGATGTTTAGCTCTCCGATGGCTACGTTCCAAATGGCTACATCTTTCGGCCCTAATGCAACAGTCAGTTTCGCCCCAGAAGACATGACAAACAGCTGTACTGACCGTTATATAGGCCAGCGCCACTCGCTCACTCGAGCCAAATAACCTCCAGGAAGCGTTACAACCCGCCACAAACGCTTTTGTCACGGCCATTGACGATCACGTCCGAACGATACGTGCTTCGCTCGCCATAGCGCAGCAGGAAATATTTCCCCATAGAACGACGCATCAAGAAGCCATGAGCAAACTCCGCGCCGCGCAAGATCGTGTCCAAGCAATTCATGACGACATAGCCGAGTCGCAAGAGAAACTTCGACAGCTTATCGCAGAGACCGCCGCAGAAGATGCCCTAGCGCCACAGCTCCATGCGCTCCAAGAAAATAACATGTCCCTGCCACCCGAGATAGCCCAAGCAATACGTAGCTACGACACGCGCCGAGCAGCCAAGGGTGAAGAAATAAAGAGCCAGGAAACGGCCATCAGTGCCAAAGGAGAAGAGCTAAAAAGGGCGACCTCGGACCTCGAGGCCGCAGAGAAAAACTCAGGCGACGTGGAGTCCGACATCAGAGATCTCCAAGTCGCCGTGACGCGCGGGACAGAAGCAGCCCGGTTCGCCAGCATGTTCAGCGTGATGGTGCAGCTGGGCCCGGAGGGACTTGCAAACATTGAACAGATATACCCAGAGATAGGCTCGCTGCTTGAATCGCTACTGGCCTCGAGGAAGAACCCGTCGTCGCAGCGGGGCCAGAGCCAGAATCACCAGGTGCATAATGTCGTGGACGGAGGGGAGACTAATGGATTGTCGGGAATTTAAACGTAGTTATAGCGATGTATATTTCGGTTTGAGGATTTTACCATGGCGAGAATAGATTTCCGCATTTTACTTCACTTGTCTTCGACGGTTTGGATGTGAATTGGTCTTCCTCTGCGTTTCCGTGACCTATTCATTCGAGCCTTGAGTTTACAAAGAAAGACGGCAGGATGATCGGTTGGTAGTGTCCCCTCGCTGTAAATTGGATAGTCTCCAGAGGCTTGGTTCAGCATTCAGCATGTTATCGCCTCCTCCTCGACCATGTTCTTACTCGATGAGGTTCTTAATGCCCTATTCCCCATCGGTTCCCTCATCAACCACTCCTCGCCGATAAGGCTCCTATCGACAATATCTCCGATCACTAATGTCTAGACCAACCACTACCATCGCCCAATGGAAAGAGATTGATACCATCAAACATGGTCGCTAAGCGCAACGTGTTGACCGGGGCCTTTCCACCTTAGGAGTCAGACATAACTTACCAGCCATTCTGTTGCGGACAAGAAGCCATCTACAGAGAGTGAGTTGGCCTACCGCTATTGTGGTGAAGCTGTCGCGTCGATTAAGCAAAGTCATCAAGCACGAGACATAGACTTGGAAAAATAACTAAGAATGCATTGCTACATATGTGATTAACTATGGTGCAGTTATCGTCTTGACATGTCCTGCTGAAGCTAATTAGAATCCTTTTCTGGAACATCGCTTGCAGCCTCGTGCACGGGCGCACTACCTTCTTGGCCCTTGAGGACTTGCACTCCTGGCTCAAATGAACCCTGGTCATGCACAGGCGGTCCAGTAAAGTTCTTTCGGGCATAGGCAAGGTACCAAATAATAGCAATGGCGCCGAACCCGGCAAAGACAACAGAGGCGTAGTTCATAGTCTCGGCATTAACAGGGAGTGAGACAGGCATGCAGAAAATGATGATGGAGAAACAGATCCACACGATACAGATACCGTTGATGAGAGGTCCAAATTTGCCCAGAGGGTAGGGGGAGTGCTTGACGATCTTGCGGCCACGCACGAGATTGACGGCAACGGGGACGCCGTAGGAGGAGGAGAGACAGATGGTGGCGACGCCGGTGAAGGAGTTGAAAGCAGCGGAGGATCCGAAGTAGATGCATCCCAGAATGCAATCGACGATAGTGGAGAGGATGAGAGCGTTGACGGGCATGTCGAATCGTGTGTTGACACGGCTCCATAGCTTGTATCCAGGGATAGCACCATCTCTGGCGAAAGCGTAGGTGCAGCGAGACGCGGCCGTGAGAGCGCCAATGCCAGCAAACATCAGAATACCAAGGATGAGGAAGAGGAGACCAAAGCCACCAGCAGCGGAGCCGGTAACAACCTTGAACAGCGTACCAATGGGCTGTGAGTTGGCGACCCCGAGAAGCATTTGGACGTCGGGAAGGACAAAGAGAATGGGGATGAGGTAAATGATTCCGGTGACTCCAGCAGCAGCGACAGACAGGACGATGGCCCTGGGGACCTCACGTTCAGGGTTTTGAACCTCTTCACACATAGAAGCGACCATGCCGTAGCCGGTGAGAACATATGCACCTGTAGGTAATTGTTAGTTTGCATCATGCAAGCAAATGACTAAGGATGCGTACCTTGCAGTAGTCCCACGAAGAATGACCATCCGCCAGGCCAGCCACTTGCCGAGGCATCGTAGTGGGTAAAGACAAACTCGGCAGATCGACGCGAAGGGGCCATGACAAGAATCGTGACAATAATAATAATGACACTTGCTCCGGTCCAGTAAATGCAGACTTTGTTAATAAGATCCAGGTAGCGAGAGCCAAAGGCATTGACCAAAGCGCACACAAGCATGACAGCCCAGAAGCACAAGACAGTCTGCCACTGATTGGCGACAAAGTCCTCATTGAAGATGCTGATGGCGCTGAGAATAAGCTGCGCGCCTGAGAAGTTGATTGACAGCGTAACGGTCCAATTGCCGACGAGGGTGAGCCAGCCGTCGACGAAGCTGACGATGGGGGCGTAGCGAGGGGTGCTGAGCATGGCGCTCCAGTAGTAGACGCCGCCGGCGGTCGGGAAAACGGCGCAGATCTCGGCGAGCGAGGCTGCGATGCACATGGAGATGAGCGAGACAAGGACCCAGCCCCAGAGGACGGTGACGGCCTGGCCGTTGGTGAGGGTGATGTACATTGTCGTCGAGAGGCCGAAGGGGACGGCCATGATGGCGAACGAGAGGCCCAGCACGCTCAGCATGCTGAGGTTTCGAGGGAGCTCAGCCTTGTAGCCAAGACGGGCGAGGGCCTGATCGGCGTCGCCGCTTCTGCGGGACGTTTCCATGGCTGGTTGAATTGAATAGAACTGAATTGAAGCGTGAGAATTGGTGTGAATACAATGTAATTAAATATGAGTATTATGTGCCAAGAAAGTTGGTTGTGTTTAATGGACCCAAGATATATATATCAAGTCAGGGGGGAGATTGGACATTATTATCTTCCAGGAAAAAAAAGAAAGAGAGATGAAGAATCAAACCAAGGCAAAGTAAACGGCCCGTGACAGGGAGGGGCCCAGACTCGGCTCCTCCTCCACGATCTAGCTTCACTTATCTCTGTCCTGAAGCAGCTTAGTCTGTTTAGGTCTGGGGTACACCGTCATAATCTAATGGTGGCTTGACATTCGGTCATTGTGCTGCTGAGTGCTGATCACAAGCTATAACTGCGACAGTCCGCGGCTACTTTCCGCCGGCTTTTTTTTTTTTTTTGCATCTGAGGGAGCGCGGTCGCGGCTAATTCCAGCGTAGAATCAAGGGATAGGGTATTAAATATCTCGACACCACAAGATAGCATCCTCAGCTATCTTGCTCTCTATCTGATAAGCATGAGCTGAGACCCTCAAAAGACACGCGACTCCACATGATAAGCACGGGAGGTCATTTCCCCCAAGGGTTTCCCCAGATTGAGCTGATAATGGGAAAAGTAGCTGATACCCGTTCGTGTACGTAAATGTCAGGGTAAGCCGCCGTAGTATCGGGGGGGCCCACCACGAGATAACCGCGCACCGAACCGGAATCTCAGCCCCGGACGCGTCAATGGACTTTACTGGCTCTCTCCGCATTTTCCAGACGTTGCGCGGCGGGACTTGCCCACAGTTTTCCTCCCCCCCCTTGCGGATCTATCTTTTTAACTTGACTTGTGAAACTAGTTATCATGATGGTATCACGAGGAGGGGGAAATGCTGGGGGTGGCTTGGTTGGCTTGTGTAGTTTGTGATGAGGGGTACCACCATAATTACATATAGTGAGATATCACTGCCCATGATTGGTGTTTTGCAGGCGCACCGCGGTTACCCTGGACATACATACCTTCTAGCATATCAATTGACCGCGAACCGCGCTCCGTGTTAGAACTACACAATTGAGAGATGGCAAAGACTTGTTCCTGCTGATACACTCGGCAGTTGATTAAAGAGATGGATCCTTTAATCTCCACTATTGATTTCAGCTTATTACCCTGTATCTGCATGGCTGATCATGAGATACTCTTGTGTTAAATTTCCTAGATTGATTCCCCTCGACCGAAGAGGAATACCGTAGGAGGATTGCTAAGATTTGTACTGACATTACTTTGGTAATTCTTATATTCTTGCGATGTAGATCATGGTCTGCAATTTCTGATGTAACATATGGAGTACTGAGATCCAATTTGGTTCCAGATAGCATAACGGCTGCAGACAGCAACTTTATTGACATTTCAACGAACAGCATGCTTTTATCCAGGGACCGTGTCCTTTTATTCTGCTCACACTTCCAGCCCAAAATGTCGTCTTGAATTCTTTTTCACTTACAAAGTCCTAGACATACAATCAAACGGGGAATCAGTTCAAGACAGTCGTGGCAGTTTGCAAAAGGTCAACAAGAGCAACAAACCAGGACCAAAGGTCTTTATTCTAACGAATCATTAAGTTATAAATATTGCAACTTACATGCCAAGAACCACGGACGTTCGAAATTTGGGGGCCGTTTTCGAGATACAAACCCTGCTCCTGACACAAGAACTGCGTACCCAATCATCCACGCCTGGTACAATAACATCGTCTGTCAGACTGCGTCACTTTACAGGGGAATGCCAGGATTTATTGCAGAGCCTCATACTAGATAAATAACCTTAATTCTATCCGTGTTTCCAGTATTTTGTCTTTCTTTAGTAAATAACTATTTTTGCCTCTCGCGTCTTGGTTAAGGTTTTCCTTGAGTTGCTGTTATCAACCCGAATGCTAAACCGTCTAGTTGCCCAACGATATTCTTCAAATCAATTTGACCACCCAACCGGAATCATGCTTTTCTCTATCTGAGACATGACCAGAATAGACGAGACAGCTGAAACGATCCCAACCAAGGCAAAGGTATCGGTGCCTTCCTCTCCCCATCTGGCTTCGCCACAATTGTCCTCTTCCCTTTTACTATCTGGCACACCACCTATGAGAACAAGAAAACAGTCAAAGCACTGACAAAGGCCAGGCAGGAGGTAGCTGAAAGGATCGATGCCGAGAGATGGGGGGAGGATCAGAGGCAGAAAGAAATACGTGACAAGCTTGACACCGACCGAGATGGTCTCGGGCCACAAGGGCCACCTCGGGAGAAGAAAGTTCACAAAGTAGAGCCTATTGGTCCTCAGTTGGAGATGGATCTTGAGAATCCGCGGGTTTGTGAGCCTAAGTGTCCGTCTTATGGGATGGAGAATTGCGTGGTTCATAATCGCAAGCCTTCTTCTCGCCCTATGAGCCCTGGGCTGTTGGCGGTTTAGGTTTGGCGATTGGATGGCATATGATGACACGTAGTAATGAAAAAAATAGAGTTCCAGATAGTTGTGGAGGCAATCAAATTGGCTTTGATACGTGTTCCCACGATATCAGAGAAAAGTCTTTGCTCAAAACTTGTTTGTGCGTCGCCATGGAACCTTGTTCATGGACTCATAACCTTGAATTACACTGCCTCAACCAGAGTAAAGCAAGTTTTAGGAGTCGGTCTACGATTTTACTCCGTGCTACATAGTAAGTACTGGCTTATACGATTATGCTCGTAACGAGATATGGCCTCGACTGTATAATTTGCCGATATAATGTAATGCCATGGGCATTGTATACAATGCACCAAAGTAGAACGAATCCGTGATTTTTATTTGTGTAACCTCGACCTATCTCGCCGAGATATTGAACAAGGTTATCCAATCATCATCATCATATACAGTATCAACTCGTGAAAAAGCCCTTGCCCCATCGTCAACCGAAGTTTAACTTTATCTGCAGAATTCTGGCCAGCTATAGAAGTCGGACGCCCCCCAACCACACGATCAAACATTTTGTCCTTCTGAGCAACTCAAACCCAGTTCGTTCAAGTTTATCATCACTGTTTCCACAACAACAAGTCAAAATGTTCAATTTCTTCGGCTTTCAGCGTCGACAGACACACACTACCACGGGAGTGGGACACACGAATCGCGAGTTTGGTCAAATGGAAAGCGAGATCGATCGCATTGCAGAAGAATCTGACCAATCTGAGGAAGAGATCGTTCTTGTCGGAACAAGATCTGATATCACTGCCCGTTCCTCCCCCTCTCAATCTCCGGTTTCGCCTCAACAACAATCTGCATGCCAATCACAGACTACATCGGAATCTCGCACAGCAGAGGAAGTTGCAGGCGGAACAGCAGCCTACAGACCATTGCCGCCTTCCTACCAAGACGTCACAAACCCCAGACTATGGAAGGTGACTCTCAAGTTCAGCACAGGTGACAGTTTTGAAGGACGTTATCCTGTCATTGAAAAGGCAACAGGCTGGTTCGGCGATCTCGTTGTTGAGACTGCAGATATTGTTGGATTGATGCAAGAGGGACTGTGCCTAAGCCAGGAAAATGTAAAAGTGCAGGAGAGTTATATCACGCCTGCCTACTCCCAAAATTTCAAGACATGGTATTGGGACCGTCACTTCACTCTGGTCGATCCAAGATGGTCAGGCACTATGATCGTTCGGGCAACGAATTCAACGGTACCTTCGAAATTTCGCATAGAACATCTCACGGCAGATCATGTGTACAGAGGTGAAGTTGTTGATGCCTTCAAGACAAGTAACTGGTACTACTGTTTCACCAGAAACGCTCCCGAATCCAACGCAAATTACGTATTGGAGGATACGGCGATGAAGGGACTGTGGCCATGGCCTCGGAAGGACCTGGTGCCTTAGGGAGGGACTCAGGAAGAGGATGGAAAGTCTGAGGAAGTGGATGGAAAGTCTGAAGGTTTGGAAAGCAGGTGCAACGACTAAAACTGGTCAATGTGGCTGTTGACTTCCCTGTGTTGGGTACCTACCTCGTTGTTAGATACAATATTGAACCTTCCCATTCTGATAGCCCTCCCTCCATATAATTGATCTCGTCCTCCTGGATTCCTTTTCTCCTTTTATTCTTCTTTAGTATCCATCAAAATGGCAGAAAAGAAATTGTACGTCGCCCCTCTGTGATTCACAGACGCCCCAACCTCCACTCTGATTCACGAACATCCCAGCCTGCACTCTGATTCACGATACTGACCATGTCTGTAGTCTCATTCATCATTACATACCGACTCCCCGGCGCCGCCTCCGTTGCCCAAGCCCGGAGGACCAAACCACCACCACCACCCCTCCCCTCTCATCACCCTCCTCCTCCTCGCTCCCCGTCTCAGGGGCAGACCGGCCGCAGGCCGGCGTTCCCGACGACCCAGACAAATCAGTAAGACTTTTTCCTCTTCCGTTCTCTACATCAAACGCGAGACTAATCATATTGTTCAATCCGTAGAGCCCAAACCAACGGGTCGTCGGGGACTCCGACCTCGAGCAGGCACTGCCTTCGGCTGGGAGTGGAGCGAGTCCCGAGAAGGAGGACAAGCCAATTGATGAGAGGGGGAAACTCTACGTGGGGGTGGTTGGGTTGGTCGTCCTGGTTTGGGCAATGGTGATGGTTACCGGTTGTATCATTACCATCATTATTATACTCCTCCACATTTTTGGAGTATAGCCCTATCATATCATTACCATGATTATTATACTCCTCCACATTTTCGGAGTATAGCGCTATCAATATAATTACAACAGCGTCACAACAAACAAGTTCATTGCATGATTCACTGTCTTGATAATATTGGTATATCCTAAGTGCCTGCTTGTGGGAACTCTTATACTGAACTGTACCAGGATAGTACTTTGCTGCGCTGTATTAATGATGACTTTAGGCTATGGAACTGCCAATCTATGACAAGATCTGATAATAATAGTGTCTGTCTATGATGATGATAGTTCAGTTCTTCTGGATGATGATGGAGGGATATAAACTCTTCAGTGGTTAGAAACCCTTATTAAAATCTGAGGTCAAGTTTAACTAAGGTTATGTAGGTTATATGAGCTTAGTAGGGTTTATTACAATTTATCAAACTTAGGTAAAGCACAGAAGAGGGGAAGTTGTAGGCGAACCTCCCATCAAGTGTGGTGACGTCAATGTCCTTTGGAATATATATAACTTCAACAGGCCACACCTTTTGCAATATCATAACTCACTTACCTCCACTCTCGACGGCACTCTGTTGTTTCAACAGCCCCCCTTTCCATTCGTAATGACTCGCCTGCATTATATACATTCCGCGGAATGTCCGCGGGGGTGTCCATGGACTATCATGAGGTCCATGCAGTCGAAAGCTCGGCCCGTCGCCAAGAGCCTGAAAGCTGGGGTACGAATGGCCGATGGAAATGGGTCTTTCTGTGGATTGACGGCAATAATACCGTTGAAACAGGAAATCCTTGGCGAAAATTCACCTACTACAGCCAACCACGTTCGTCCAGTTCCACAGAGTGTCTCGATTATCGTATATACCTATCATACTATTCGTCAGTCATCCCCTAATACGACCTTCCATGCATGGTTCAGGCATATATCTGCACAAGCTCGTTACATCGCTCTGCGGATCTTGAAGGTCCGCAGGACTTGGCTTCTTTGAGGCACTAAACATGGCCGGTTTCTTTCATGCGCTGAACAATAAACGGAGATTATGTATCTGGACTCGGTATCGGGCGCTGCAAGACCCCGAGTGATACTGTATCGGAGCTTGGTGTTTGAGGACACAATCGGTTAAGATCACCAGTGTCGATCTCAATCATGCTATATCCATCGCCAGTTGCGAGAACTATAAGAAGCTTCATACCGCCTGAAGGATTCACTCATTCATTCAGCAGAGAACCTCAGCAGTCAGTATCGAAACATGACTACATACCTGGATGCTGTTCTGGGGAATCCTCAGTATCCCGTCTTTTGCGCCATCTCGCTACTCACTCTCTTTGCTCTGAAGTACTCTTTCTTCAACAACGCCAGGAAATACCCGGTTCTTAACCCGAAGAAACCCTTTGAATGGAGCGACCGACGTGTTACTCGAGACTTTATCGCGAATAGCAAAAGCCTCCTTACCAAGGCTCGAGCTCTTTACAAGGATCAGCCGTACTGGGCTTACACAGAATGGGGAGAGAATTTGGTTATCCCTCCTCAGTTTCTTGATAGCTTGAAAGGCAACCGACAGTTGGACTTCCAATTCCCGGCTCGAGATGTAAGTGTTGAGGGACAGACAGAATGTACTGAGATTTGGTGTTACAGTGACTAACTCGGTACAGGACTCCCATGAATACGTTCCTGGCTTCGAGCCCTTTGGAGGCAATCATGCAATGTCTACAGTCGTTACCAAGTACATCACGAAGACTTTGAGTTAGTGCCAGAATTATCTCATACAATTTGCCCTACTGACCTTGATAGATAAGCTGACTGGTCCTCTTTCGGAGGAGGCTTCTTTGGCAATGCAGCAAGTTCTTACCGACTCAACTGGTAACGTATCCCTAAGCCTGACAGAAAGAAGGAGCACAACTAATGGTGAAATCGTTTCAGAATGGCACGCAATTCAACCCCAACCCGATCTCATGCGTATAGTATCGCGTGTCTCTTCCCGTATCTTCATGGGTGAGGAACTCTGTCGCGACGAAGAATGGGTCAGGGTTTCAGGCGACTATACCCTTAATTCCTTTGCTACTTCCAACCTGTTGCGGGCATATCCTCGCTGGGCTCGATCTTTTGTTCACTGGTTCATCCCTGAGTGTAGGGAACTTCGCAGAAAGCTTAACGACGCTCGCCGAAGTCTGCAGCCTCACCTCGATCGTCGAAATGCTATCAAACGTGAGGCTGCTGCGCAGGGAAAGCCATGTCCTTTTGATGATTCCATCGAGTGGTTCGAGAAGGAGTATCCTAAGCACGATCCTGCTACTGAGCAAATTGCCATCTCGCTGGTGGCGTATCACACTACATCCGATTTACTCATGGAGACGCTATTCAACCTTTGTCAGCACCCCGAACTTCTCAAACCGCTACGAGAGGAAATAGTCAATGTTTTGAGTGAAGAGGGTTTGAAGAAGACATCGTTGAATAACCTGAAACTGATGGATAGCGTTATCAAAGAATCCCAGAGACTGAGACCAATCCTTCTTGGTATGTCATTTATGCCTACTTCTACTATGAAGCCTATACACTAATAACTTCTACAGGTAGCTTCAGGAGACTGGCCCTAGCGGATATCACCCTTCCAAACGGCGATGTCATAAAGAAAGGAACCAGGCTCGTCTGCGACACGACGCACATGTGGGACTCAGAATACTACAAAGATGCGGCTACATTCGATGGTTACCGCTACCTCAAGATGCGCCAAACACCAGGCCAGGACAAGCACGCGCATCTAGTAAGCACAAGCTCCGATCACTTGGCCTTCGGCCACGGTCTGCATGCGTGTCCGGGGCGTTTCTTCGCCGCCAACGAGATCAAGATTGTGCTGTGCCACTTGCTGTTGAAGTACGACTTGAAGCTCGAAGACGGGGTAGTTCCCACGCCAACGACGTTTGGATTCAAGCTTATGGGCGATGGGAAGGCGAAAATACTGGTTCGTCGACGGGAGGCGGAGTTGGATATGGAGAGTGTTGAGACTTGAGAGATACACGCCTGTTGGAACTACCTGGTATAGTCTTTTGTATTTATATGCCAGCCAGGGTGTGTATATGCCTACCTTAAAGGGTGGGATGTACGAGGCTCAGGTGGGGGGTGAGGAGAGGGTGATATAAGTGGATTGTTGGTGAGAAGCAGAATATCGAAATTGAAAAGTATTTCATACAAGAGCGGATATGTTGAGCGTAAGCTGAAATAGAATCTCGATTCACTCAAGCAAGTGTGAAATGCAATCATTTCTGATAACAGTCTTTCTCCACTGCATAGTAATAAATAAAAGCTAGCCTTGAACCTCGGGTACCGCAAAGCTTCACCCCGCATCTTAAGATATATCATCTGCGATTAGAATAGAAAGTACACTGCAATCATGGAGGCTTGATTGGGCAGAGATATCAGGGTCTGGCGTTAGTCGTCTAAACTGCGATGGTGTAAGTGCGTGGGGCTGAGGCGTGATTACGACTTGCAAAGGCGCAATATGATGAAAGAGGAACGAGAATTGCGACAGCGGCACTACCAAAAATGCCGAATGATCTGTATAAGAAGTGATGTCACAATAATGCCTGCTAACGTGCTCAGGTCGAAGTGCGATAAGTGTAGGACATGGTCATGGAAATAACTTTGAAAGATAACTTATTGATTCAGTTCTTTTAGCTGTTCCTTATCACCATCAATTGATTCATATCCTGGCAACAATGGCTACCGCTGCTGTAATAAACAGGTCAATCGATGATCTGAATACCGGGAAGCCAGGCTTTTCGCACGTCTCTATAGAAAGTGTGGAAAGTAACACTCCCCACGCGCCAGTTCCAGTTACTCAAACAAATGACGACCCATCAACAACCCAGAGAAATGGACCAGATGTAGACGAGACATCTCCTTACCACAATCCTCGCCTTAATCTAATCGACAGATTTGTTGACGAGCCGCGTCCATTGAGAGTTGGTGTTATCGGCGCCGGCTTGGCTGGTATCACAGCGGGAATTCTACTTCCGGCCAAGGTACCCGGTATCAAGCTTACCATTTACGAGAAGAACGCCGATGTCGTATGTACCAACTTCATCTAATTAACCGGAATACTCTATTTACAAATATACAGGCTGGAACGTGGTTCGAAAACGTCTATCCCGGCGTAAGATGTGATATTGCATCTCATGTCTACCAGAGCACTTTCGCGCCAAAGACAGATTGGTCAGATCGATACGCACCCGGCCACGAAATTCGCGAATACTGGCAATCGGTCGCTCGGAAGTTCGACGTGTACAAGTACGTCAAGCTTAATACAAAAGTCGAGGGCACAACCTGGGATGACGAGGAGGGTGTTTGGGTCACCAAGTTACGGAATGTTCAAACTGGCGAAGAAACAGTCGAAAAGAACGAGTTTCTCTTGACAAGCATTGGGCGATTCAACGCCTGGAAATTACCCGACTACCCAGGGATATCTGAATATAAGGGCCATCTCCGACATGCCTCAAACTGGAGCACGGATTTTGATCCCAAGGACAAAACAGTGGCTGTCATTGGCAACGGAGCTAGCGGGATCCAAGTTACAGCCAATTTACAACCCATCGTCAAGCGCTTAGACCACTATGCGAGGAACAAGACCTGGATAGCAGCGTCTTGGGCAGGTGAAGAGCGAAAGATAGAGGCTCAGCCGTATACAGAAGAGCAAAAGAAGAAATGGGCAGAGGATCCCGATGCATACCTGGCTTTTCGAAAAGATCTCGAGGGCCTGTACTGGACCAGATTTGACTCGTTCTTCCGGAACAGCGAGTCTAACCAAAAACTCCGCGACGCCTTTATCGACATCATGAAGAAGCGCCTGGCCAAGAAACCTGAGCTTCTTGAACATATCGTGCCGGATTTCTCACCAAACTGTCGCCGTCTTACGCCGGGGCCGGGATATCTTGAGGCCATCACTGAAGATAACGTGGAGTACATTCGTACGCGGATCAAGCGTTTTACGGAAACTGGCATTGAGACTGAGGATGGCAAGACACGAGATGTCGATGCAGTTATTTGTGCAACGGGTGCCAACGTCGATATGGTTCCGGCATTCCCTATCCGCGCACATGGGCAGGAACTCGGGGATCTGTGGAAAGCAGACGGTGTTTACGGTTACCCTTACACTTACTTTGGCTTTGCAACACCTGGTTTCCCCAATCTTCTCTTCGTCCACGGCCCCCAAGCCACAGGCCCATCAGGCACAGTCCCCCACAGCGTCGAAACGCAACTAACATACTTCTCCAAAGTGCTCCGCAAAGCATCACGAGAAGGCATAAAGTCCATCAGCCCCTCAAAGCAAGCAGCCGATGACTTTGTGGAGTACTCAGATGCCTTCTTCGCCAAGACTGTACTCACTGATCGGTGCAGTTCGTGGTACAACGGCGGCAGACCGGGCGCAAGGATTCATGGCCTCTGGCCCGGTAGCGCGGGACATATCACGGCAGTTCGGCAGAACCCACGATGGGAGGACTGGGAGTATACGTATCTCGGGGAGTCCAAAAACCGGTTTGCGCATTATCTGGGGAATGGGTGGACCAGGAGGGAGACGGATGCTGAAGCGGATCAGACGCCGTATCTCAAGAGGCCTGAGGAGATAGATCTGAGGGATATTCATGAGACATGGTGGAGTAGTCCGTAGATTGTTACACGAGTAGAATAGAGTGAATAGAACGGATGGCTGCATTGGGATACATGGAGATCTTGAGTGGTTGATCTCGCAATTACATGGTTGTTTGCACGTAATCGGTCTCGCGTGCGCATAGCCAATTTAACTCGCTGCATTTCCACGTGGGGTAAGCTTTCAATTGCGAATATACTACGCTAGAAAGCGGAGCCGCAGTGAATTCTTTATTAGCAGTTTGTTTATCACGGTGTAAAGCTTGCTCGGGGAGTTGATCTTGGATCCTCCTCGTCCATCTTCCATACGCACTTAACCTCCCCTGCAGAGCGATACCGAGCTATAAACAATCTAGACCAAGCCCAACACCGAGGTTCTGGTAAACGCAATGCCGCCACAGATAAACGTGTACGCTAGAGTATTACTTTGTAGTCTACTGAGAGGTTCGGCACTTGAGCGATCTCTGCAGCAAGGGTCAGGATTGCGTGCTGGTGTTATCATATTCCCAAGGCGCTATCTAAAACTACCTACGAAGGGGAGATATAAATGTCGATCATTGACCACTAATTATACGGTCTTATAATTGAGTATCTCTTTGAAGTTTCTCATATCGCTTGACCTTCTTCAACATCGCTTCCTTGTCCAATCTCCAAAATGACGATAGAAAACCGCCACGATGATAGTGAAATTGCTCCTCCTCCCAAGGACCAGCTGCATCCTGGTAAATTACACAATGTACACATTGCATACCCCTACTAACACACCCAAGTCAAATGGTACCGCTCCACGTTCTTCAACATCACCATCCTCGGCCTGTGCAACTTATCCGCCCCAGGAATCTGGACAGCGATGAACTCGCTCGGCGCAGGCGGTGCAGCTTCGCCCAAGCTGATCAACGCTGCTAACGCATTGACCTTTTGCCTCATGGTTTTGTCGTGTTACTTCTCAAGCGCAATGGTGAAATATGTTGGTATAAAGGGAGCGTTGATCTTTGGAACGTATGTATTTCCTCCATCAATATTGCATTTTGCTGATATGGTCCAGTCTCGGATATGCTCCTTACGCAGCAGGTCTTTACACCAACAACCGCTTCGGAACAGAATGGCTCGTTCTTCTCGGCGCCGCTCTCTGCGGTATCTCAGCCGGCGTCTTCTGGATGGCTGAAGCTGCCATCGCCATTGCATACCCAGAGCCTTGGAACCGCGGCAAAGCCCTCGGCTACTGGCTGACATACCGTCTCTCGGGCCAGATCCTCGGTGGTGCTATCAACCTAGGTCTCAACTCCGACCGCAACGAGGCTGGAAAGGTTTCTTACTCTGTCTTCCTTGTTTTCATCGCGCTCCAAGCTGTTGGTCCTTTTGTTGCTCTGCTGCTTAGCAAGCCTGATCAGGTCCAGAGGAAGGATGGTGTCAAGGTGAAGCTGTCGATTGATCAGCTTCCTGGGTTCGAGCTTAAGGAGACAGCGAGGCTTTTCTTTACAAAGAAGTTTCTCTTGATTGTTTTGTTTATTGGACAGGCTGTGTTTGCCGAATCTGTGTTTTTCACTTATCTTGCGTGTAAGTGCTCTGATATCTTCACTCGTTATTACATACTGATCTAGGGATAGTGTGGTTCTCTGTACGATCTCGCGCACTTGGATCTTTCTTGGGCGGTATAGTTGCTGTGATTGGCGGCAACGTTCTTGGGGTAAGTCGTCACATTTCTCCCCGTAGATGCGAAGTATAACTGACATGATTTATAATAGTCCTGGCTGGATCGCACCAAGGTATCTCTCAGAATCAGAACCCGATCTTCCTTTGCAGTCATCGCAACTCTTCAAGGCGGCTGGTGGATCTGGGCTACGATCTTGGTTTCCAAATTCCGTGAAACTCGGCCGACTTATGACTGGGTCAGTGAAGGCTTCGGTGCCTCATTCGCTGTCTTTTTGTTCCTTACTTTGGGATTCCAGCTGAACTACCTCTTCCTGTAAGTCTCCCGCACTACATACACTGCATTATCCTTATCTAATCGTGCCTTCGCAGCTATTTCATCATCCATCACCTCGCAGGTACTCAAGACGAGATCATCCGATACTCTGCTCTTCTACGAGGCACAGAGTCCGCCTGGCAGGCTGTCAGTTATGGCATTACCTCCCTGCCTGTGTTTGCAGAAGTTGGAGGAGTCTACTTCAACTTTGCCCTCTGGGCTGTTTCTTTGTACCCTGTTTGGTTGGTGCTCAGGGAGTTTGGTTCTCACGCTTCTACCTCGTTGGAAAGCCCAGTTCAGGAAGTTGATAGCCAGAAGGACTTTTCTGCGTCTGGTGAGGAGACGGATATCAAGAAGTTGTAGATGGGTTTGGATATAAGACTTTACTTAGAACTTATATACGGGCCTTTTAGAAATTGAGAAGATATATGGTGAGACTCAGGAGTTAGATAGTCGTACTCTAGAATCTAGACGTATTCTTGGAGATCAAGTAGTATTCATTCCGTTCTGTGACATATCTCTTTATTTAGTAGCTAGTAGTAGAATATAGATTAGATTCTTTATCTATGTCTGAAATTTCTCTTAGATACTCCATTATTCAATACAGCCTAATCGTTTCATAGCTCATGACTGGCCATAACGATGGTGGTTATCTTGCCCACTCGCACTTACATGCCACTTCCGATAATGCGGAACTTTGAATTAACAACTCTCCTCTGATTTATCCAAAGATAAAATAGCCGTAAATCTATTCCGGTTTGTAGGCCGATATAATACAGTTCCCCGAAATTTTGGTGTAAAATTGAGGGGTTTGATCGGCGTCCATCATTTGCAAGGCGTGATGGTTATTGCGCCATCGCTCCGCCCACAGGAACGCCATACATAGCCAAATGCCATATATCCAGACTACCGATATACCCTGTCTAGTATCATTACCTGCATATTATGTATCCGCAGGAGGGAATCACGCAATTCATGTCCAGAATCTGGAAGTCGGCACCGACATCCACGAGGTCATTAAAGAAGGGTAAGCTGGGGACAAGCATAAGCACCCAAGCAGAAGGTTTCTGTATTACACCACAGATCAGGCACATTTGTTAACATTATACGTCATGTCGTCTCAAACCTCAGAGGCCCAAACGGGCAAGAAAAAGAGCCTTATCATCAACGCTTTTGTAATGATGTGTTCGTCCTACCTCAGCCAATCTCAAAAATCTTACTGATAAGTCCATTATAGGCAGCGGCCATCAGTCCCCAGGATTATGGAGACATCCCGAGGACGAATCATGGAAATTCAAAGATACTGAGCATTGGATCGAGCTGGCCAAACTCCTCGAAGATGCCAAATTCCACGGCATTTTCATTGCCGATGTGCTTGGAGGTTATGATGTTTACAAGAAATCTCTGGAACCAGCGATCATCTCGGGAGCTCAATGGCCTCTTACTGAGCCTTTGGCTGTCATTCCTGCGATGGCGGCTGCGACTAAGAGCATTGGCTTTGGGGCTACTGTTTCTGTTACATACGAACAACCTTATCACCTCGCACGGCGGCTATCCACAGTTGATCACCTCACAAAGGGCCGGTTAGTTTTCAAGAATCATTAGAAAGAGCTTTGCTGACGGAATCTATAGACTGGGATGGAATGTAAAGACCCCAGATCACTCAAATAAACGGGAAGCTAATTAGTGCAAAGATCGTCACCGGTTATCTAGACTCAGCAGCTCGAAATCTGGGTCATCCGGTACAACTGGCTGTAAGTTCGATGAACTTTTGTTACAAAACAGTCACTAACTATGAGTAGCACGATGAGCGATATGCTCAAGCTGAAGAGTACATGGAGGTCATGTACAAGCTCTTCAACTCATCCTGGCGTGATGATGCCGTTAAGCTAGACCGCGAGCGCGGAGTATACACCGACCCCGAACTCGTCCGCCAAATCGACCACAAGGGCAAATACTTCAACGTCCCCGGTCCTCACGTAGTCGATCCCAGTCCACAGCGCACACCTCTTCTTCTCCAAGCCGGTGCTAGTAAAGCCGGCAAAGCCTTCGCAGCTCAACATGCTGAAGCAATATTTACTTCTGCGCATGCCCCTGAGGTGTGTAAGAAGAATATTGCGGAGATCCGACAGGTTGCGCGGGATCAGTTTGGCAGGGATCCTAGTAAGATCAAGGTCCTTGCTCTTGTTACGCCTATCCTTGGCAGGACGGAGGAAGAGGCTAAGGCTAAGTATGATGAAGCGAGGAAGTATGCTTCTACTGAGGGGGCTTTGTCGTTATTTGGTGGGTGGACGGGTATAGATCTGGATCAGTATGGTGATGATGAGGAACTTCGACAGGTTGAGAGTAATGCCGTTCGGTAAGTATCTACACAGCTGGAACGATAACTTGGCTAACATCCTTCCACAGATCAACCGTCGAGGGCTATGCAAAGTTCTCCCCTGCAAATTCAAAGTGGACGAAACACACTGTCGCCGAACACGTTAGTCTCGGGGGTAACGGTCCTCTATTCGTCGGCACGCCCTCTCAGGTAGCAGACAGTCTTCAGACCTGGATCGATGAAGCAGATGTCGACGGATTCAACTTTGTAAGTCCAACCTCTATCAAGTAATTAGCGTTGCTAACCATATCAGGGCTATGTGCTGTTCCCTGGCACATTCAAGGACATCATCGAACTGCTTCTTCCTGAACTTCGAGCAAGGGGGTTGTTCTGGGATGACTACGCGGTTCCTGGTGGAAGTTACCGGGAGAACTTCTATGGTTTACCAGGTCAGAAATATCCTCTCGAGGAGCATGTTGCTAGCAAGTACAGATGGGCTACTGGGGTATCTGCGAGTGAACATAGGATTCCTCAGTAAGAAAGGTCAAAGGGGGGAGGCTTGGATAAGCTGGATCTTGAAGTCATATCGTAGATGCTTGGGGTTAGGTTTGCTTAAATTGAATGGTTGTCATTGTGAAGAGATAGTTTTTATTAGGCCTCTTCCCATTTCGTTCAATTCTACCTATCCAGGTAATTGAGTACAGGAGTCCATTCTAGAACATTTCCTACTGCTCAAGCAGGGTCTTGAGAATTTCAGCAGGCGTATGCTTTGGCGCAGCTAGCTGGAGGACCTCTTTGCTCGTCGTGGAAACTCCGCATTTCCCCTCCCACGCTGTTTCCGGAGCATGCTTTATCGACAGGATGACATTTTTGGATTGCTGAGTTTGGGCTGCCGCATGTTCGATAAATGTCATATCCTTGAAGCTAACATGCTCAACTTTGGTGCCAATATATTCCTCAATCATGGAGATGATTTGGTGCCCAGTGATATCTTCGGGCCCATTTAAGACGTATTTAGCCTTGTTGTGCGGAGTGATATTCTCCGCAATCAAAAGATGAGCTGCGAAGACCCCTACTTCATTAGAATCGATGACGCCAACAGCCGCATCCTCTGAAGCCATTAGCCTCAGGATATCCTGCTTCCCAGTCTCGCGGAACGTCTTGATTAAATCGGCAGCAGAAGCAAGCCAGAATTGCGTAAAGACATTAGGCTGCAGTGAAGTCCATTTCAGACGATCGAACTCGGGCGAACTCAGCATGGTCTCGATTGCCCAGTGCGTCCTTGGATAATAGGCAGGGCAATCCGGTCGTACATTTGCAGCGGTTGTTGAGATTCGAACGACATATTCAATACCCGCGTTAAGAGCGGCGACGTGGAATGTCGACTCCTCGGCGAAATGATTAGGCTCGTTATGTGAGGCAATGAAAGCCCTGAAGACATTGCGTTGAAGGAGCCAGTCGGCGGTGATCTCAACCCAGTTCTGTTCTATGACCTCAACGTTGGGCAAACGAGCAAGTTGCTGTGCCGTAGCTCCGCTCGAGGAGCGTGTGAGAGCGAGAATTTTATAACCAGAAAAGTTATTATTATCTTTCAGAAGTTTCGACAAAGTTTCGACAACGCTTTTTCCGGTATTGCCAGTGGCACCGGCGATAAGAAATGTAGGAGTCATGCTGTTGAGAGTGGTGATGAAAAGAGTATTGCGTTGTAGAAATAGGTTCAGTGGGACGATAGGTGCTCTTATTTATGCTTTCATTGTAGACCATGGATTCGCAATTAGTTATAGGACTGATTACGAATCTCCGCACGGCTTGGCGTTGAGATCTAGCGGCATAACGTTAGCAATGGGTCGAAAGATTTTATAGTTATGCCTTCATATTAACTTTTGCTTGCCTGAGTACTAATTTCGTTAGTGGGGAGTGCTCTTTTCTCGTTTACTAAATTATGCTTGAGATCCACGGCGTGATTATTAAACGGTGCGGAAAACAAAGCGCCAAACTCCGCTCCATCACCTAACTTTACACTAACGATAATGAACTCGAAAGAATCATAACGCTACATAACTCATCCACTCTGTTGTTTATCACTCTCGGCTGCTATATAGTATTATTAGAACGATACAAGCATAAGCTCGCCTGAAACCATAGCTAAATGAGGCTATTAGGATGGAACTACTTTCGTTAGAACTATGGTAATATAGATATTAGAGCGCTGGGGTGGACGATACTTTCGGGTTACCTGGTGTGGCCAATACACCACACCTGCCACAACCAACGATTCAGGCCAAGGATGTTCTTTTTATTTCCAGCCCCGGACACCCTCAGCGAGTAATACAACAATCTATGTGGCCAAAAGGGCATGGACGTTCCAAGAAGGCCTTTTATATTCCCGGTTGCTATTCTTCACCGAACATGAGGTGTACTTTGAGTGTCACGCTATGCAATGCCGCGAGATTATGCCTGCAGATTGGGACCTGGGACTCACTCCACTGCAAGCAAGGCAAACTCTATGCGTCTTTGAATACGGGCCTATATCTTGGAGAGACTTCTTCTACTTCCTCTTACATTAGATCAGAGTCCAAGGCCCTGGCTAGGTATTACGACTTGATACAACAGCACACAACGAGATGCGTGAAAGGTTTACGGTACCCAGCGGACATCCTCGCATCATTTACAGGAATCATGAATCACCTGTCAAAAGGCAGGGTTCCGATTCTCCAGTTATGGGGAGTTCCATTGTTATCTTGTCATGACTCGCCAGATAAAACATTGAAGTCGTTCATTGCGAGTTTATTGTGGGTTCATGAGCACAGTATCCGAGCCTCTTCGAAATTGCCACAAAGACGACTGGGTTTTCCCTCTTGGACTTGGGCCGGATGGCATGGAGAAGCAAAAACTAAAGGAAGAGCCCAGAAACTGTACACCGATTTCGAAGCGAAAGTGCTTGGGTTGCAGGTCGAAACGAACCAAGCACCTACGTCGAATTCGACACGTTCCTCAGAACCTGTAGCCCTGATGGGCCAACTTCCTCTTTAGCTGGCGGCTTAAAACTCGAGGTCCTGGTTCTTGATGCTGCGAGCTTTATTTTCCGCGTCAACCCCCATTCAAGCTCTTGTTTTATCAATGGTTGTATTACTAGCACAATTAATCCTCCTACCATAGATCAGAAGATTGTGCTAAACGTGAGCCGCATACGCAGTGGAAGGAAACCGGAACAGGTCAAAAGATGGTTTGGTTCAAAGGCAGAACTACACTTATCTGAGGGACCGACTGACACACAAAGCCTAACACGCTTTTTCGCTTTGGAAAACCTTACGCTGGCGCTGTTAGGAATTGCAGCTGCACCATCACACAAAAGTGAATCAATACCGTACATTTACTTCTTGGTATTACGGCTCAATGGATTGAAGTTCAAAAGAATTGGAGTTATGGCAATCAGATCAGAGTGGCTGGAATTCAGCAACAATTTTACATTTCGTAAGGAGATTGTTTGTTTAGCATAGACTAAGAATACATCAAGCTTTGTCAGTCACCTCCTGTGGATGACAAGTAACTTCTCAGTATGGGCTTGAAGAGCGTAGGCATTAGCACCAGACAAATCCTTCCGATGCCTGTTTGATGGGGATTACAGTTTAGGCCCAGCCAGAACTCAGGTCAAATTGAGGTTAAAAGCAGCATCGGCTCAGTATCAAGGACGAGAACGGGAACAGGCGGAATCTAAATTCATTTCCTAATCATGCTGTTATACACACTCATAACCGACTTCTTCATGTTTTTTTAAATCCTTCATATCAATATACTCATGCCTCAGCCCATAATCTACGTCAAGCTTCGTATCTAAAATAAATCTCTCTTCTTAACAAGCATTGGCTATCAGGCAAAGATAGAACCGGCTATTGGCCAAGTCCCATGTCAATATATCGTCATGATTTATTAGGCATCTATATATCTTGTTACATCATGGCCATCGCGGCTACGACAAGTCTCTTTGAAACTCCCCTGCTCTTCTTGAACATGAGCGGAACATGCGCCTCGGTTTCGAAATACTACTGACATCTACGCCCTCTGCCAACCTATGCTGGCTTTCGCTCGCTAATCTGTCTTCTAGGTGGTATGTGCCGTCGCTGACAGTACTTGAAAAGGTCCCTTCTGCTATTACACCGCAGTTTTTGTCGCGCGCGATCTTACCGATGAGGTCAGCCATGGCCATCTCGATGTTTAGTTTTACGATATATGCTAACGGATGGAATTGCATATATCTATAATATGTCAGCACGTCTTTATAAAAGGTTTCCCAGGTGACATACACAAAAGTATTTCTCAGACTCATCATAGTGATGATCAGGATATCCATACTCAGGGAAAACCCAATGATGAACATATTGAAGTGCGTTAATCTCCTGTATTTCGTGAGACCATGCACAATCAGATTTACGCGCACGATGTATATGAAGTAGAAATTCAAACAGCCATCGACGATGAGGTATATGACTTTTTCGCATCGGTCCCACCATTCGTTGATGTGGATATATCGCTCTGATATTTGCAACCGCGCTGGTATCCAGATGCAGTAGACGGAAATATTGACGGCGGTTATTAAAACTGCGACGAGAACTTTGAGTCGGTAGGCTTTGTTTTTCTGGGTGAGGAGAATGCCGCATCGATTGACGATGATCTGCAGGAGGAATTGGACCTGGAGAGCCCATGTTGTAACTGGAAACGGTGGTCAGTAAGACATGAGATTGGGCGATTGTGATACTTACGAATTGAAAAATAGAATGCAAAGCTATAGTTACTAAGATTAGTCGATATTCTGCTTCATTCAATACAGAATTCGGCCTACCTTGGGGGTATAACGTCAAGTAAATGCAAGAAACAAATAACCGCAAAAATCAAGCAGACTAATATCTCCCCCCAGATCATTATAATATACGCATTCCGAAACACACGCCTCCCATGGCGGTGGTAGACCCCCGAGGTCTGCTTGATAGCTGTCCAAACCGTAAGCCATCCAAACCCAATGGTGAAGCCCAAAGCGGTCGAGGCTATGACCAGGTCACCTTTGGTAACCTCTTGGAGTTTGTAGTGAGGGGAGAGGAGGGTTAACATGGCATGCTAGAAGCGCTCTCATTTGGACGTGGTGCATCGGGTCTTGTTTTCCATCTTGTTTGTCGAGGGCTAAAGGATGCATAAGAGGAAAAGGAAAGAAGAACGCCATGGGTAAGGTTTTAATTGCGACGTCTGGGAACGGGAAACATACATACTGTAGGGCACGCGCGGAGGCGAACATGTAGCGGCAGGTTGATGATTGGGAGTAATTCAGATGCTAATGAAAGCCTCTTCATGCATGTCGCATCCTCACAGCAACGCAGCTTGTACCATGGACGTCTAAAGCCTGCCAGATCTCACTATAGCTACGGGTATAGTCTACTGGAGCATCACCCAATAGGCGTAAAGTTTAAAGACCCCCTGATTGAACCGACTAACCTCCAAAGAAGCAAAGCTCTCCCCGCATCGGCAGACTCCCAGGAATTGCTTGTTCCACTGCCGTTAGCCGTTGAGACAATCGCAGCGGTGGCTTTCTTGATCGACTTTTGCCTCTCTTTTGCTTCTCATGGGGGAAATTGGGCTGCAATACTCGAGCCTTTTAACCCACCACATACGATCTGCATGCACAGGTGAAGTTTCTGTTTCATTACTACCAATGATTTCGTATCCTGTTGAGTTGTGGCGGACGAATTGCTGGCCGTTTGTGGCCTGTTGATCGACGGGTTATCTTGCGCTGAGAAGCTGCGGTGAGGCTGAGTCAAGACAGGAGAGTTTGAAATGATGATGTCTTAGAGTCTGTCACCAATAGAAGCATCGTCACAAGAAGCACAAACTTTGAGCTTGATTTGGTTGCCTTCCAGAAGATGAGATGTCACTGACCCTTTCTTCTCCATCTCTCACACCGTGTTTTCCTCCTGTACAGGATACTGGCTATGGAAAAAATCAAAGCCCTTGGATAGTACTTCCATCATCCGTTCATGTTCAGATTGACGTTGGACTGCGCATAAATACTCATGATATATCTTGTCAAAAGTCACGATCACTCACGCCATTCACTAGCCTCGATATTCCCCTGACACACTGAAAGTTAAGCTACAACTAGCCTCCATCTCAAGACTGGGATCAACCGTTCTTGGTAACTGTGAACAAAAGGCGGCGAGGAGGATGCTGTTCCCAGCCCGGTTCCAGGGTCGAGTCAAATGGTTCATCAATATTGACACAAATCAGGTCCTGTACGGCTCGTGCCGAAGAGCCAGGTCCCTTTTCTCGGATAGCGGGATTTCCGCGGACGAGAATCCTCTGGCCGCTATGAGGAGGTCGGGCTATCGAGGCCCCTAAATAACTGGGAAACATTGCTACATTATTTTATAAACACTTTTGAGTATATGGGGCTTACTATAACATAAATCTCGCTATAACGCAGTCTAATCCCCCGACTATCCGCCTTCTTAGTACATATATGCATAGCTAAATGATTTGTGTAGACTGAGCATTTGGGTCATGAATTTTATTAGGCATGACCCCCGTTTTGATACGGACTATAGCGCAAGGTCCTGCGTTAATGAAGAAGGGCACTTCTGGCTGCCACCTAGACCAACTCACTTGCCAAGGAATAACTAGGCAATGAGGCTATTTAGCTCACCGGAGGCGCAACATGGCTTTAGTGGCTTGGTTTAACCGACGTGTATTTCCAATCTCCGGGCACTTCCCGCGGGGAGCTCCAGAAGATGTCACTGTAGTAGTCCTTCAACAAGAAGCTAGCGCTACTGGAAACTTGGCACATGACGGCATTTCAACACAGTGGCTTGAACTAGTCCAAGAAGCGTAGACAGCTTCTAAGCAATGATCGACCTGAAGATTTCCGAGCTACCACTGCAGATGAAGACCATGATGTCACGGCCAGGCCGCAAAGAATTAGTACTGTAGGAAGAATACGTTACCTATTACTTAGTTTCATCGTCCTGAGTTTATAGTAGTGTGCGTCTTGCAATAGTAAATCCTATAAAGATATGGTGAAGTTGAACTGAGTAGAGAATTATGCTTATATATTCCAGTGAAGGGCAACTACAGCGTGGTTTTTGAGTATATAGTAATGATATATTCGTTTTTAGACCCTATCTGTATATGTACGTGAATGCTACTCTCGCGCTCGCATATGAGCACCTCCGTCATGAATTGTCTACTTGCAATTGGTTCCACCATGAATGAAAGTACCATCGGAATTCTCGCAACCGCAAGTGCCGTCGTTAGGATCCTTGATGCAAGTGGTGCCAACACCGGAAGACTCGCCGTTCTTACTGCTGCCAGTTAGTTTTCTTTACTCAAAAAACTACATAAATTGTGAAAGCCTACCTCCAGAAGAAAGTCCAGTAATCCGCATCGGTAGTCAACTCGCCAGACGCGGGAGCATCACACTCGTAGGCCTCACAAGTACCGTAAGGCGCACCGTTGTTCTTGTCGTATTGGTGGTCAACCTTGAAGATAGCAAAGGTCTGCTTGCCGGATACACGGGTGTTGTAAGCACACTCAGCAGCCTGGATGGCCTTGGAGGTCTTTGAAGCTGTTCCGGTATTGTCAGTGCTGAAATGACGGAGTGATGTTTCTGAATGACTTACGGGAGCATGAAGGGCTCTGGGGGTATTTGCCCTTGGTGTTGCTCTGAGCAGGATCGAGTGTAGCGGTGACGACGCCAGCAATGGCAAGCACGGAAGCGAAAGTGGTGAGAGGATACATATTGATGAGGAGGAAGTATAAGAATTCTTGGTGACTAGAACTAGAAAAGGATAGAGAATGAATCCTCTTGACTTTATAGTTTGATATACATACGTATGCCTTTGTTTCAAGGAAATTGAACCACTATTTTCGAAACCCATCATAGTGGGGATTTCCATGTTTCTCTCGGTGGAGCGCTCGATCCTTGGCTAATAACAGCATGGGTAGTGGCACGAGCTCAAAACTTGCGTCGTATTGTTAGGTATTGTTCTAGGATGGAGGGTCTAAAACGAACAAAGATATTTCACATATAGGATCATCGTACGAGTGAGACAAGAAGCCGTACCAGTCGCGATTGGTGGATATATGTGCCGGGCAAAAGCAGATAGAAAGGTTTCCTTGAGAGGTTGAAACCGGGGTATGTTTCTGTTGAAGTGCTTGTTTTCAGTAATTTGGCATGATTGCCCACTTCCCGTTGCGATAAGATGACGGATGTTATAAGGCTCTTATATTTATCTATATCTAGTCGTCATACTATTTGATAAAAGAACGTTCGTATTCGTGTAAACTTTCAACCACTGAATCGTTAATAAATGGTGTATTCCGCATCTTCTTTATAAAATCAGAAAGAAAGAGAAAAGAGAAAAGTGCACATCAGCTACTGGCTACTGCTAAGCTTTCGACAAAATATATGACTATATATGGAATTTATTAAAAGGTTTAATTAAGCTAAACTAAACTACTGCACCACAGAATAACCCTCCTAAAGATCCTCCACATCCGCAGCGGTATGCGGATGAAACGTCTCAAACTTAAAAACCGCCTTCTTGCTCTCCCCCTTGGGCTCATACAAGACCAGCTCAGGACAATCGCCCCAGTCACCAATAGCACCAGAATCGGTAAAGAATCCATTCTGCAACGTCCCCGTAACATTAAAATGATACCCGATCTCTTGCAGTCTCTGTCCCGCGCAGCGCAGCGACACGCGTGAGCCGTGCTGCTTCTCCAGCGCGGATTGGATGTCGGAGAGGTGGTAGAGCATGGAGTATGATGGAAGGATGCCGGCGTCGCGCAGCCACTCATAAGTAGGCAGGCGCTTGAAGAGGGAAACGGCCTTTTGGAAATACGGGACGGCTTCTTCGGCCACTTCGTAGCTGGTGTAGCAGGCTGGGTCTAGGGTGCTGAAGCATGTTCCGTGGGTGGCCCACTCGTCTTGCCAGAGCTTGTCATTATCGCCGTCTGGGGACTCCCAGAGGTTGTTCATCTCATCGATGGTCTCTTCGGCGCCGGCGTGGTAGAGAATCTGTGTGATGTTTGTGTATGTGCGGTTGGTGTCGCAGTTGGTAGGGAGGGAGCCATCGTTGTGGATTGGCCAGAGGCCATGGATGGTCCAGGAGTCTGAAATGTGTCAGAGATTGTCCACAGAGTGCAAGGTGCTATCTTACCTAGAGGTCCAGTGACAGGTCGGGTGTCCCATACTTGTGTCTGGAGCAGTCGTGCTGGAGAGAGATAGCAACAGGTGTTATCGGCTGCTGTGTCATCGTAGCATGAACCTCGACGCCCGCTTGCGTATACATTAGGTGTTCCAGCAAGTGCCACTACAGAAGTAGCTGCTGTAATAAGCGATAGAATTTGCAAAGAAGCCATTGTTTCTCTCGAAGTACTTAGATATCTTCACTTGAAATGCGTTGTGTTTACTTCAAATTCTCAAAGTTATCACAGCTCCCTTTATAATCTTGATCAAAAACCATCTCCATGAGAACATAAGCCACTTCTAAGCCCCTTCATCGGACGATGAACCGGTTGCTAACAGAAAGCATCATAGAGTTGTTGGTTTCGGGGCTGATACAAAAGTCAGAACCGACCAAAGAGACCAATCACATACTACCACTCGCCCGAAATACGTCAGCTACAATCCAAATGCGTATAGTGACGAATCGGAAATGTCTTGGAAGTCGAGAGTTTGCGGAAGGCTGGGCCACACGATTCCAGATGCGGACTATCCAGCGTACACAACTCGAGAGAGTTTCGCCGATCCATACCAATTGGTGAATACAGTTGAGTTGTACCCTTGCATTTCCAAGTTTGTTCAATATGCAAGGCCCTGAAATCGTTTTATTCGCTGTTCGTTTTCGTCCAGTGCTGGGTTTAGGGCCGTTTGGTTTCAGCTGAAGCCACTCATTGATATCAACATGATAAGATCGTCAGTTTCTTGCTGTAAATGTGATATAGCGCTCACTTGTGGAATGCGGACCGGTCCGCGTAGCTGCAGTTACAGTATAGATTGATGGTTGGACGGGTGACGAAGCACTCTTGCGCTGCTGCAGCCACACCATAAATCAGCCTCTTCCAAGAATTTGGGTTTGAAAGTTGTGGACTATTAGAATTTTCATTCCAGAGATTATGAGCTGAGAAAACCTTACCATCAGGGGACGAGGAACTTCTCGTTGTATGATGCTAAGAATAGGATGATTGTTTGCGTGATCGCCAAGGCATTGGGGTTGCTATTGTTATAACCCCCATGACTTCGCTTCTCAGGTGCAATGGGCAAAAGGTGAGACGTTTTGAGACATCACGATTTCAGTTGAGATCCGGTTCAGATATTTCAGATATGGTAGATCTATCTGATACAGGATCACGATACTTTGGTCTTCTTAGTGGTCTGATGTCATGTCATAGTAGACCCTTCACCATCATAAAACCTAACAACTGACAGAACTCAGCTGGTTCCCCGGCCACCAGCCGAGCAAAAGGGCGATAAATCAACGCCATCTACCCGTCATAATATTCTCATCATCGGAATGTGATAGTTTAGGTTTACTTGTCAAGCTCTGTGCACAGCCACGAGTATAACGGCGATAATACTTCCGAAAGTTTGCAAGCCTTTAACGACGATGGTTAGCTTCATACGATACCTACTTGACTCATGAGGAAACTCAAAACAGCTAAGCTTGGCTGGGCACCCCAGATTTAGGCTATTTGAGCTTGTGTGGAGAATCACAACGTCATGGTTGTTATTGACTGGAATGGAGACTTGTCACTCAATCAACCAGGTCTTTGGTGCTTGATTAAAGCTTTTGACTTGCAGGTTAATGATTAACTCGGCCTGGTTGTGAAAGTCTTTAACGGCTTGAACTCACCTCGGATAACCAATTTGGGGACTGGCGATAGTGTCATAATCGCTCCTCGCTTCATGTTACACCGAGCAAAACCAAGGATGACACTCCTCCTCGCGCTTGCTCGGACCGATACCAGGATTCGCCTCTAGTAAAGAGGGGAAGGAAACAATGTCATCAAGAATCAAGATGGTCTATAAAAAACCTCCATCCATGACAGTCTCCGCTTCTCCGCAACTTTATTGTCGGGATGTTTTTGTAACGTCTAGTCAAGATGCAGCTCCTCAGTATCCTTACAGGCGTCGCGTGCCTCTGCGCATCGTCATTGGCCTTGAAGGACCATTACAAACCAGGCCCTCAAGCCCCCCAGTTTCACAACTCGGCAAATCATCCAGGCGCTGACCCTCATGTGATCTACGACTCCAAAAGCGGCCAGTATTATGCATACTCTACTGAGGGCGCCGACCCGGGGAGTCTCTTTGCCATCTACAGCAGCCCTGACTTATCAACCTGGCACAAACATCCCGGCGGTGTGCTGAAAGCGTGTTACGATGATGACATGAACCGCATCGAGGGCGGCCAAGCCTGCTGGGCGCGTGATTGGTACTGGGCGCCTGAGACATACTACAACGAGAAAACCGGGTGGTACTTTTTCTTCTTCGCGGGACGTTTGCGGGAGGATCTGGCTAAGGATTATTTCCGATACTCGGACTTTGAGGAGCCGTCCAAGATTGGCGTGGCTGTCTCACGTTCGCCGACTGGGCCGTTTAGGGAAATTAAGCCTAAGCCCATCGAGTACTATCCCTTCGATCCTGATTATCACGATGTCAATCTCATCATGGACGGCAAGCAAATGCTGCCTCCGCAGAGTTTGGCAGAGGGCAAGACAGCGCCAAAGGGTACCTACATTCCTACCATCGACGTCAATATCTTCTTTGACAAAAATGGCCGAGTCTACCTCTACCTCTCGCGAAATGCGTACCGCAATTGGAATTGGGATAAGAAGTTAGGCAAGTACATCGAGGAGTCCAACATCATTGTAGTCGAGATGGAAAGGAAGTGGTGGGATGATCCAAAGGCATCGACCATGCCAGAAATCATCGCTTCTCAGAAGGACATCCATGCCAAGGACGCGCCAAAACTACCAAAGAACATCACTTCTTACAACGGCACTGGCGAAATCGGTTCTCCTCCTCGCAAGGACGGCTGGAGGACTGTGATTTCCTACGGCGCTGATCCGCAGGATTGGGAGAACTACCACGTTGATGACTATAAGAAGAACAACGGCACAAAGAAAGACCGTCGCTGGGCTGAAGGCAGCACCACCATCACAAGGCCGGGCAAAGACGGCAAGCCTATCTATCTCCTGACTTACAGCGCCAACAACTACGAGGCATCCAACTACGGCGTTGGCTTCGCCACTTCAAAGTCCCCATTTGGCCCGTTTCGCAAATCATCCAAGAACCCAATTCTCTCACAGGAACCTGATGCTGAGATCCCGATTTACTCAACCGGCCATGGCAGCATCGTGGCTTCGCCGGCCAAGCACAACGCAAAGGTTGGCGCGCAGGAGGTTACTTTTCGAACGCCTCCGGGATCAGAGCTTTTCTACGTTCATCATGCTCGTAACAGCACAACGCGTGATAGGTCTATCTACACGACTCGCATGACCCTCGACGAATCAGCTGTGTATTTCGGCTCGAACGATGCTCTCAGTATGGACTTGACACCTCTTGATCAGCCTTTGCCTAGGAACACGTATCCTATTAAGTTAGAGGCCAAATGCTCCAAGACAGGGAAAGGCGGTCGTCAGTTCCATGTTCGTGTGGAATCAAAACCTGGAGCACCTTTTGATATTCTTGAAGGGACTAACAGGGTCGTTGCTTTGCCTGGGACTAAGGTTGCAACGTCTACAAATCCTGATAAGCATGGCTTGTTTGTTCTGTCCTTCGGTACTAATGCCGTGAAAGAACTGACGTATCAGCGCTTGGGCGTGGATGGAAGTTGGTCTACTGTTGCGAAGAGGAAGGTGACTTGCAAATAATGTCATAAATGTATAGAGTTCAGATAGCTGTTTAAGATAACCCTATCAATCCTTCTCATAACATGTGCATATGCGGATAAAAGGTGTCTTTGATACAGACAGAAGAGCCTACAGAAATCACAATGCTAGAAAAGTGACTTACTTCGGCAAGCCTTACCATAGCTTCTACTTGCTAGATTTAAGTCGGGACAAAAGGTATCTTTCTCATGGAAGGCAATCTCTTTATCACTAACTTCAAGCAGAATCGAGGATAAAATGACGATGCATAAGGATAATATGCGTACGAGCTCGAAAATGTGACAAACAATCAAATAATCAACCTCCTCTATGGCTTATCTAGTTTTCACAATACTAACATTAAATCAAACTTCGGCCAACACACGGTCCTCCCAACCCCAACTATACCTCCCAGTCTTGCACTATACCACACTCAGACGTAGACAACCATAGTAACAGTAGGCGTAGGCGCCGCAACAGTAACAGCAGAAGCACCAGCACACGAACAAGCAGTGAAGTAACGAGCCTCGCCTGAACAAGCACTAGCATACGTAGGAATAGACTTGGTCACATAGACAGTGCTACCCAGCCCATTAGCTTAATACTGTAGTGATAGATTGTGAGAGACTGACCTGGCTTCAGGAGTAGTGGTAACCTCAAGATAGGCGTTACACTGTGCCTTGTAGGAGGCAACGACGGCAGGGCCGCGGAAACCGGGGGCGACAGCTCGGGCGCAGTTGTCGGCGCATTGTCCGGTGCGTTCTTGGAGCTCTCTGGGGATGTTGACGGCCAAGACGGGGGCGATGAGAGCGGCGAGGGTGAACTTCATGATGGCGGCTTGGTGAGTAATTTGCAAAGATAGCCGAGGTTCAGATAGTGAAGGATGTGCTTCTTTATTGGATGGTGGTTATTGGTCTTCTATAAACTGGCCGAGGATTTCATGTCCTCTTTATACTCAATTTCCAATTACTAGACGAGACTCAGCTCTGCTCAAGGTGTTCAGAACCCCTGAAATAATCTATGAAGACCCTTGACCGAAACCCAACGGCTTATACAAAAGCTCTCTAGAAAGCAGAGTCTATCGCCATCTTCCATTTGCTTTCCACGTTTTCCCCACTAGCGCAACGGTTAGCTAGACGCAAACGCCACAGACCCAATGGTCAAAGGGGTAATCAGCTGTTAAGTCACAAATCTAGATCACGCTAGGACTTATACCAACACAAGGCGACTCCATAAGAAGGTTAGCAGAACGAACGATTGCTGAACCGGTTGGTGTCTGTAGGAACCATATGACAACTTCGGGGATAGGCTTTGTTGTTGAGGTGGAAAGTAAGGGGAGACTATTTAAAGTCTTGGTCCACGGCTTACGCATTGGGTTATCAGTGGACTAAGGGTCCTGGAAAGACGGGCTGAGATACTAGATGGGGCAAAGTGGGAGTTTGTTGAGATAAGAAAGCGTTAGGTTGAAAATGGGAAGTCCTATAAGGCACACCGCTACCATTGGTCTATACTCTCAAGGCTTTGCAAGAAGAAAGATGGTTGATTTAGACTACTGAAGATTCTTTGAAAACGTTCGTGGATCTTGACGACCTACACAGGGAAACGACCAGACCAGGGGTTGGTATGTTGGGATGGGAATATCAAATATATATAGATTATCAGACAGTAAATACTATCAAGTATACACTACATAAAAACTAGCATCTGAGAAACATAAACGATGTTCCGCTATAGCAAAGCAAAGAAACCAAACTCTGCTATAGCAAAAAGGAACAAGGTTGACAATCAACCTTGTTCCCAGTCGTGGTGACAATCTACATTTAGACCACTTGGTCTACCGAAAGAAAGGAATAATACCTATCCTCCAAACTCAACCATCCATGCCGTCGCGAATGCGCAAGAAGTTGGCATACCGCTCCAAAGTCCAGCGCCGAGATGCCTTGCCCCACACAGCCATGGGCAGCGAAAGCATGAGAATGACAAAGCTCAGAACACCAAGCTCAATGAAGCAGTTCTGCAATCCAGTGTCGATCCAGTAGCTGCACACAAAAGTGAAGAGGGTGGCGAGGCTGTTGTTGATGACTGCCACGCCCACCATGCCCTCGAGGACCATGTCGGGGTAGCTGTCGGCGAGGTAGGTAATGCTTAGATCCCCGGCGCATCCGTAGCCAAAACCGATGAAGCCTAAGGCAACGTACGGAACGGGCCAGTCCCATGCGTGGGCTGACCCGATACCGAATAGCCACATGCCCAGGGGGAAGACGACGACGCATAGAACCATGAGGTAGAGACGGAACTCAGCCTCCATGATACCCTTGTTGCGCTTGGCCATCCAGAGGATGAATTTGTCGCTACAATATCCACCGTAGAAACAACCAATGACACTTCCAATCAGGCAGGGAATGTTCATATTGGCGACAGCAGAGTCGGTGTAGTTGTACGGCTCATTCACCCAGTAATCTTCTTCGACAGTAAGGTAAAATGACAGCGCAATGTTCTGCATTCCCCATTGCAAACCAGCAAACCAGACAGCCGGGAAGGTAAAGATGCGCATGGTGTGCCAGAGGCGGCGGACATACTGTATCAGGCCCAATCCGCGCAAGTTAGACGCCGGAGTAATGAGCGCAATGCGCTGCCAGTATGACTTCTTGCGCGCGAATGAATCGGAGAGTCTGTTTCGCTCAATCTCGTCGCGTCGCTGAGAAGATGCGCTTCGAGCGATGGTAGCTTCCTCATCCACTGGCAAAGGAATCTTCTTCTCCATCGCATCCTTGGTAGTGACATGATCACCTTGGTGAACAGGCAAGCCCTCGACATTACCACGGCTGGCGTCGCGCTCCTCAGCTTGGTGGAGATCAATGTAGCGGTTGCGCTCAAAGGCCGTCTCCTCCAGACCGAAGTAGAAGAGGAGCAGAGTAAAGCCTGAGGCGATAGCGCCCATGTGGCCGATCCAGCGCCAGCCAACATTCTCTGCCAAATGGCCTCCAATTAAAGGTCCAACGTAGGTACCGACTGTAGTCGCGAGGGTGTACATACCCAGCGAGGTACCATTCTGGTGCTCGAACCAGATATCCAGCAGAGACAGCTGAACAACCGCCTCAGCGACAGATTCGGAGGCCCCGACAAAAAGCTGAGACCAAACCGTATCGGATGTGTTGGTCAGGTGGCCGAACCAGATATTTCCGATAAGACCCCATACCGTTCCTACCAAGTATAGAATACGTCGGCCGTAGAGATGCGTTGCAGGTGAACTGAGAAGCGTCCAATACCCAATCGCGACGAAGAGTACACCGGCGCCAGTGTTGAAGACATCGTAGCTAATGCCGTATTTCTCATTTACGCCCACGCTCGCAGCGCCAGCAACATTGGAGGTGGCAGCTGTCAGAGCAACAATGTAGCACACCAGAAAAGAGTGCCAGATCTTGCGCGCAAGACTCCAGTTCAGCGGATCGTTGGGAGACTTCGTCGGCGCAGGAACTAGAATTACGTCGCCGTGCTTCTCGATGCTGGCATCGTTAGAGGCGACACTTGCCCACTCATCGGTGAAAAGACGTCGCGTGCCCGGGAGGACTTCATCGAGATCGCGAGCAGACGGAACGGCCATCCGCGACGATTTGCAATAGGAGTTGGATGTAGGGTCTTGTTAAGTTGAGTTTGCGCAAACGGCTCGGAGCCGCATTCACTCGCGTTAAGGAGGATAGGTATGGGTATGTAGGATCTCGATCGAGAGTCAGCAAGACATTGTCTGATTGCGAAGGATGTTTTTCTCGAAACTGTAGCACAGCAGTACGTAGTATCACTCTTCCAAAGGAGGGGAGGGGGGGAAGAGGAATTTTTTATAAATGCCCGAGATCCCCATATCTTTTGACGAACGGCGCCCCCCACCAGAGGATTCCCATTAATTTTTTTTCCACCAAATCCTTGTCAGGCCGCAATGGAGAGACCGGGGCGATTCCACAAACGGACAGAGCGTCTGACAATTGTGGTACGTTTTGAGAGGAACAGGCTGAAGGTGTTGATGTCATGGTTGATGAGCAAGGTGTGGGAGACGGCACAGCTCTTCCGATGTGAAAGATAAGGTCGCGTGTGCTTGCGCGTGTTTGGGCATTGGATGGATGATCCCTGTGCTGTGGGTGTTTGCCATGTTTTCTGACGGCTTCTCCGCGATTGGGCTGGGGTGTGTTCACCGTTGATTTGAGGAGCTGAGGTGATATGCTGTGCGACACACGACAACCAAGAGATAGGGATCGCGATGGTAATTGCGATTGTTATCGTTGAGTCCACTTCGTGAAGCTCCATTCCGCTGCCATTGGCAAACAAGGTTAGCCCGGTCTTAGTAACAACTTACGGAACATCGCCGGAATATATCCCGATACATACGCTCAATGACAATAGCATTGATACCAATTGCCGACCTCCCAAACACTGTTTTTCTCTTTCATCACGTTCCCAAGCTGAATTGAGGATCGCGATTATTATGTAACAGCATGTATCCCCTTTACTAGCGCAAAACAAAGGAAAAGGCCGCATGGCCCAAGCCTTCCAGAAGCCAGGTCAAGGACAAGGGTTACCGGTGCCTAACAGCTAATAGGAACGCAACTCAATCCTGATATCTCCTGTTCAGAGTTTTATTTATGGGGTAGAGTGTGTTCGGATCTCGTATCACACATGTCCATATCGCTCTCGTTAAATATTTCGTCGCTGTAGTATCAATTAATGTCCTGTTTTTCCAATGATACCATCTCAGCCGTGTCCAGCACTAAACCATCAAAAAGTCCACATTCAAATCTTTTAGCTTTTGCACCCAGTTCATATATCCTTCGCCATCCGTGTCGTTCTTCCATAATATTTGCAGAGTATCAATCGCAGAGTAGAGGAATCCCCAGGGACAAATTGCTGCGACCATCTTTAGTCTATCCATAACCCATGCCCGGCCCTCCGGAGTCGTTGCCGTCGTTCCATAAATAAAGGTGGGCCATCCCGTTGCTTTGAAGTTTGGGTCTTCGTCGGGCAAGGGTAGGAGCGTCTTGTAAAGATCCTGGATGAGACTTTTGCAAACTTGGTCGGGCATTCGGGCGCGCAGTGCGGGAGATGACTGGATGATGTAGAGGCATGTCGCCAGTCTGTGCGCAGAACCGGTCCGACAACTACTCCAGAGCGCGGCTTCGTTGGAGTCGGTCATTCTTTCTTTTGCCCACTTGAGAACATCGAGGCTCTGTGCGCGATCAAGCAAATTGGTGATTTCGAGTAATGCCTCATGGTTGGAGATACTTCCTTGTGTCTCGGCATGCAGAAGTTGTGCTGTCTCGCGAAGAATATCCAGAACTTCAGGAGGACAACAAAAGAATGAGTTGTTAGTTCTGGATAATGTTGTTTGCACTTGACCTGGGGCGAACGATGCTGCTTGAGTGCCTGGTGTTGATGGGTTAAATGACAAGCTCAATGTGCAATATCTGTGATACAATCAATCAGCCACTGACATAAAACGAAGGGATGGTGTTTAAACCTACACATAACAATCTGCAACGATATAGTCCCGCAGCTTTGTGTCAAAACTTGCATATGGCTCCATCATATTCAAAAGTTTCTTCGCGCCTTCGAGGTGTGGACGCCAACTTTGCCAGCCAGACTCTATCAGTTCGGAATTGATAAGGAAGAGAACAGTAGCAAGAATCACATCAGCTCCGATGGTGTCAATGTTCCGTAACGCTTCGGGCATCATCTGTAGACCCTTTTGCTTGGCAACGAGAGCATCCATGAGCATCTTTTTTGGCGCCTCTTTCCTTTTATACGGATCGGATTCAAGCCATGGTCTTGACATATTTGACATGTGAGCCGCAGACACCGCGATGATAATTTGTTGTAGAAATTTATGTTCATTTGTGAGTTGTAGAAGATTAAGGTAAGGATTTCTGTTGCCGTTGGTTTGATCGTTGCCAACTAGATCCAGGCTGACTCGTGTTGAGACTGAGTTAAGGTTAGCATCATAGAAGACTAGCGTCTTGAGCGAGTCCGTACAATAATTCAAATAGTATCTTTGCGTTTGTGTCATATCCTGAAACAATGGATCGATGAGTGTCCATGGAGAGTTCGATGAGGTTGGCGAAGGGGGTGAAGGTGGTGACCATGGTTTAGCCTTATCTAGAACAGATAGTTGATTTTCCTGAGGTGACATCAAACCCCAAGCACCAGGCTCAAAGCCTTGTGTATCGAATGAACCCATTTGCATATCTGATGACACGTCATCTGTCATGACCGACTCACCCTGCTTAGGTAACCGGCATACTGAGGCGCTCGAGCTTTGTCCGGCCAACTTCCCCCGTGTGGCGACGGAGCCAGTCCATAGAAATAGGCGGCCATAACCAAGACACTCAACACCCCTGGAAGAGCATTTTGAGCAGTGCGGGATAGACTTATCGCAGCGCAATCGAGCGCGACGACAGCTATGGCAAGCCTTCTTGGCCACCGGGACGTTGCTTGAGGTGATACTGTCGCTGTCGGGGGGCGAAGATGACATCGGATACGGGGGTTATGTGAGATTAAAGCCTTGCTCCTTGCTTATTAAGACAGCCAGAAACCGGAGGCGTTCCTAGAAGATCCAACAGAGAAAATGGCGTCAAGATGGATAGCTCGTCGTGAGCAGAGCCTCGCAGTTTGTAGAAATGGTTAAAGTTTCGTTGATCCTCGAATCCTGGTTCTTGGTTTGTAAGATGTTTGGTTGATTTTCGGAGTTCCGAAGCACAGGCTGGGGAATGTCGAGGAATCCAAGTCCATGTCGATGCCTGGAAGCCAAGGCCGACATCTCGGCTTAAGGCAGTAGGATTTCCAGATAAACCCGCGAGGAGGGTCTGGAGCATTCTTTACCCGAAAAAGCTAGTGCAGGGTCTTACTGGCTGTTGGCTCCATAATTTTAGCTGGACTTGATGCCCATAGACACTCACTAACAAAGAACAAATGCACTATGTGAATTGAATACGAAGCCCAAAGTTATTAATAGGAATTCGAACCCAAAGATCTAAGATGGCATTTATTGAAGCTCTTGATCACTAGCAGGGTTTGTTTACTCTGGGACATATTGATATGACGCCTTTCAATCAGTATCATGACATGATGTGTGAATGTAATCCGCCTCAACAGACGAGTAGCCATCAGCACATATTGAAAGTCTTTTTTATTTTAAAAAGGCAGCACTCAATAACAAAGACTGTAGAGAAAGGAAGATAGCTACAAAGGAAATTTTACCACTGCACGATGATTCGTCCTTTCCAGAAATCGCCATATTCTTCGGGGACTTATCATGATAAATATGTACAGCATGACCTTCTAGTTTATGCACAAAAGATATCATTAGAGAGTACTTTAATCCATAGCTTGATTCTTGTATATTCCCCGTTCCTATTATCCAAAGCTCCATGCCCTATTTAATTCTAGCACTTTCGTCCAACATCATAGTTCGAATCACTACCGTTCTCAGAGCCATCCAAATACCGTCCAAAGACATAAAGCTCAACATCTCTGATCTCTTCTCGAAACTCTTTTGCCACCGTGCGACGAAAGTAAACACGCTTGGCCCACTTATAACCCTCCGCTCCAGCGAAGAAGACGCCAACGGCGATAAAGATAACAGCCCATTCCCAGTCAATGGGGCTATGCATAAACACCACGCGGTTAATGACAGGTATGTAAAGCGTTGGTGGTATAAGAACAGTGCTGGCCGTGATGGACCAGAAGAGGAATGGGTTTTTCCAAAGGCGCTTCGTCCATGCCTTGAAACTACCGCCCTTTTCGAACATCTCGGCAAAGAAAGATCGGCGGAAGTCGACGAGTTGCCAGGCAAATAGCAGGAAGTCCCATGTCATGGTCGTGAATGCTGTTGATCGGGCTGAAAAGACTGTCTCGCAGGAATCGGAGTATTCACTGTTGCAGTCGTGTCCGAGACCTTGCTTGTTGAAGCCGTAAAGGACGACAACGGAGGAGCCAAGAATACTAATAAGCATGAGAATGCCGTAAACTCCAAGGTCGACGAGAAACTCGGGCGTGAAAACGCCATATTTGAGCTATTGAGTATGTTAGCAACGGTAAGATTATTCGCTTTTTAATGGACTTACGCTATGGGGTGGTCGACGGAGGATATCAGGACTGGCTTGCTCAAAGCCAAGACCAGTCTCAGTAAACGCTCCAGCAACAAGCAACATCCAAATAATCTCTACCGGCGTGAGGACAAATATAGAAACACCACTGTCATCCTTGAAAGACAAGCCCACCAAGAGACAGATGACAAAAGCGACATTAGCAGCGAGCACGTGAAGAATGAATTTCTGGATATTGTCAAAGATCCTTCGACCTTCCTCAATAGCGTTGAGAATAGATGCAAAGTTATCGTCCGTAAGAATGATATCAGATGACTCCTTGGCGACGTCTGATCCGTTAAGACCCATCGCGATACCAACATCCGCATGCTTCAAACTAGGACTGTCGTTCACTCCGTCACCTGTCATGGCAACATAGCGACCACGGCGGTGCAGAGCTTCGATCATGCGAACCTTGGTGGTAGGTGAGCAACGGGCTACAACGAGCGGTAACTCAGGCATTGCGTCGATCTGAGCGTCGGAAAGGTGATCGAAGTCATGTGCCGCCATGACCATTGTCTCTGCGATATCGCTGCGAACCATGCTCATTCTTTCAGGTGACGGGATGATAGAAACATCAGCGGCGATGGCTCGAGCAGTCTCGGGGTGGTCGCCTGTTAGCATATGCACGCTGATACCAGCCTTTTGGCACATTTGCACACTGTTACGAGTTTCGGGGCGAGGGGGATCGTAGATGCCAATAAGACCGCGGAATACAAGATCTTTTTCGAATTCTGATCGGTCCATGGCTTCTGATAAGTCATCGGGTAAGCCATTAACAGGAGATCGACTGGCCAGAGCGAGGACTCGAAGGCCAAGACGAGCGAAGGCTTCCATATTTTCCAAGATGGATTCACGTGCGGTTGTGTCGAGAGGCTTGATTTCACCAGATGTTTCCATTGCAACACAGCTGCTGAGGACACGTTCAACTGCACCCTTGGTGAATATGTGCGTCTCGTCCGTGGTGGTATTCTGGAATACGACAGACATCTTTTTGACCTCTGAGTCGAAAGGGAACTCGGCGAGTTGACTCCACCGGGGGTTAGGACCAGACGATAAAGACGCGCGGTTCCAGTTGAAGCGAGTCACAAACACTTGGATGGCAATTTCGGTAGGATCGCCCTGAACGAGCCACTCTTCAGGGCCGCCATCTTTGCTTCCTTTCTCAACTACAGCCAAGTTCGCGAGGGAGGCGATGTCCAAGTAGTGCTTAAGTCCCTCGTTGGTGCTGGGCTCTGTGTGAGGGTTGATAGTGTGTGACTTTGATTCTTGGCCAGGTCTTGGTAGTTTTGTTGGTTGGGCAGGAGTGTAGTCGATATCACCGATCAAAGGGTTGTACGGCTCATTCGTGGATGCAACCGAGTAAGTGCCGTGCCCAGGTAGCCAAGCCATTCTAGCCACCATCTTTCCCTGAGTCAGAGTACCAGTCTTGTCAGAGCAGATATCTACAACACCCATTAGCTGTTTAAATCTTAATGATTGATGAGTAACACGGATACTTACTGGTAACCCCGCCAAGGGCTTCCAAACTCTGCATATTCCTCACAACAACCTTTCGACTCACCATCTGCTTTGTGCCAGCCGCCATAGTGATAGTTAACACCAAGATCAGTGAGACTGGTAGAGTTCCCACTGCTGTTGCAACAGCGTAGATGATAACATCCTTACGCGGGTCAAATTTGTTGGCGGCCAACACGATGATGGCACATACAACGGCAAAGCCGAAGACGTATAGGAACAGCTGTGAGAGCTTCCTTTGCAACGGGGTTCCCACATTGACACCTAAAAATTCGCCGATAAAGTCTGAGACAGACAACAGCCATTTGGTAGCATGAGCGCCAAACGAAGCTCTGCCGTTGTGATCACGTTGAACCTCTCGCTTCTTCCGCCCGGTGTCCTTTAAAGCAGCTGCAATAGCACCGATCTCTGTATAAGCACCAGTGGCGAAGACAACGCCTTTGCCACGACCCTTTGTGACAATCGTTGAGCTGTAGCAGACGTTAAGGCGATCGCCAGGTCCTGTGTCGTCGTCGAACTGCATCTTGTGGTTCTTGCGCACAGGCAAAGACTCTCCAGTGAGTAAAGCCTCATTTGTCTCATAGTTCGTGACATCAATGAGCCGTATATCAGCAGGCACGGAGTCGCCCATTCTAAGGTCGATGATGTCGCCGGGCACGATCTCGCTGGTCTGGATGGTAATGGTCTTTCCGTCTCGGAACACGTTTGCTGTGGGCTGGCTGAGAGATTTGAGAGAGTGGACAGTTTGGGCGGCTTGTAGGTCTTGAAAGAACCCAATGATGATGTTGAGGAGAATGATGAGGGCCAGGGCACCACCTTCGATCCAGGCTTGGATTCCGAAGCTTGCGGCGAGAGCTAGAATCAAGACCTATACGGTTAGATAACAGGTCTTTCCAGAATGCATTTGGTACTTACTAGGGTCATACAATTACAGATCTGGGCGATGAAGATCTTGATGGGTTTAACACCCTCTTCTTCACCCAGGTCATTGGTACCATACTCGGCAAGTCGTCGAGACGCCTCGGCAGCGGTCAATCCAGTTGCCGGAGTTGTTCTGAGCTCTTGCACCACTCTTTCAACGGGTAAAGCATGTGCTGGACGCGGCAATGGCTTATTGGATTGACCAGAGATGTGGTTCTCGATATTAGGGGCAGGTTGTTTGGACGACATGGTGGGAAGGTAGGTTTACGTGTCCACGTCAACACATGTATGGCAGCCAGGCACAGTACAGAAGGTTGACTTTGAAGTTAAAAAAGGAAATGAGGTAGAGCTGACTTCGCAACATTACGAGGCGTCCCTGTCCTTGATATAGTCAGAGTGTGGTGGTTGATCTGCAGAACAAATGACTAACAGCCTCAATCAAACCATTACTGTATGGGGATGCCAAGAAACAGTACAACCCTCACGACTAGACCAAGCGAAGTAACTTTCGCCGTCCCTAGGATTTATTCTTTGGGTGTTTGACCGGCGGTCCAGTGTAAAGCAGAAGACCCTCGTTTCGGCTTGTAAGACCGAAGACTGGTAGTGGAGAAATATCTTGGCATTTTGGAAGCGAACACGGATCCCGAAGATTCCATTGTCCGAGTTGATGTTATAATTTCGTGTCAAGTCTTGTTCTACCGGGTTCATGTCTTGCTGTCCCGATTACAAGTCTTGGTTCCCGATTTGATGTCGTGCTAGGAGACAAAGATTACTTAGAGCAACTCGATAAGCATTGACATTGGTCAACAGACATATCAACGCCTGTAATAAGTCTAAGCCGAAATAGTGAGCCAAGACTCCAATGCAGTAGCGCAGTGGCTAGTAAAGTCATTGGTCAGTTGCTGATCTCTTCCTGAGTGAACGCTTCGTCTGTTTCCGAGGCGATGGAGCCTCGGATCCATGGAATTCTCTGTGGATTGCCTAAAGCGGTATTTCACAGCGACCAAGTGACTAACGAACATGCTTTTCAAATATGCTTATTCTCCGAGCCAAGAAAGTTGATGCTTAATCTTGCCTTTTAGGTGAATAAATGATCGCGTGGAAACTCTATAGTGAAGGGCCATTGAGTCATGTTTGAACATTACTTATTAGTGAATTATCACAGTGAAGTCCATAATTCCTATTTCATAGAAAACCAAGTGTTAAGCACTTTATCACACCAATAACTTACTTTACTTAACAAAAGGAGTGTCATACTGAAAAAAGCTTCATAGAAGTTACTAATAAGTTTCAGTTAGAGGCAAGGCGGTAAGTCATAGAAGAAGACACAATAGGGATCGGCGAGAAAGTTAGGGAATATAATTAATAATAAAACTAAGATAACTAATAGGAAGGAATCCTCTATTTATAGGCAATTTCCTTTAATTAACTAGTTACTTCCTTTTCTACTTATTTAGGTAGGTTTAAATTATCCTATAGGTTATCTAATTACCTAATAAACCTATACTATTTTTATAGGTATTAGTTAATACTCCCCTATTAATTAAGGGACTTCCTCTTCTTAAAATAAAGATATTATAGATTATTTATTCTAATAAGTCTTATAAATTTTTA
>ONZP01000262.1:0-24317 GCA_900312805.1 Fusarium torulosum
GAACCCCAAAGGCTTACCAAGATTTTGAAACCGTGACACAAGCAATACAAATCTCGTACAAATCTCGCCGCATAACAGCTTTGGTTTCCAGATGCTTTCCGCTGCTTCCGTTTCCGCCTCACTATCGTGCATGAAGCAACCAAGTATCAAACCACTGTTCCCCTCAAGGCCCCTAGGCCCTAGGCCCCCCCCCCTGTCTGATATCAAACTGCTTCATCTCTCCAAGTCCAAAGCCACGCTTGTTGAGGGATCGGGCTTGTCCTCCAAAAACTCAGCCCAGCCTTTCTTTCTGCCATGTTGTCCGAGTGTTGGGACCCACGTCTTCCGGGCCCGTGTAATTCACTGCCGTGCCAATTGCCTTCTTTATCGGAGAGCAGCCCGATCCCCAACGCGCCTTAGCCTTCACAAATCCGTACCGACCGCCCCGAAAGTGCTCCGAAACGGGCGGATACAGAGAAGCCCAAAGAAAAAAGCCCGCAAAATGCTCACTCTCGTCTCAGTGTTGAGTGCAAGGTGTACACTCAACCCACCAGAGGTGCACTCTCAGCCTGGCCTGTGAGCCCAGCCTCCAGCCTCCAGCCTGATTTGAAAACTCCACCGGCCATTAGCCCGGTAACAAATGCCACAGCGCGGTATGAGCGCCGAATCAACAGACAGATTTTACCAGCGCAGAGGCCGAAGTCGCTTATGACGAAACAAAGAGGGTTCCAGTCTACGAGACAGCCAAGCCAAACGTGCTACGTGCTTCAATATGCCTTTACTATACGTACAACGAGGATCATATCTTCATCCCACGCCTGACAAGACCGAAACCTAATTGATTCGGCTCATCGATAAACCGATCGGAGATGCATGCAAACGTACGGATACTTCCAGATGATAATGTCTCATTTCATGCATACACTGCTTCGTTTCACATTAGCCGCCAGATTCTGCCGCTCAAGACGGTTCGAGACCGGATTAATTCGCTCGTTTTAACCTCATCCCCATGTTAAATGCAAATTGGAGATTAGCAGTCCGGATATTTATCCATCATCTCAATCACTCAACTGACAGGTGCGCATGCAGACTTGGATGTGCCCAGAACAACATCCACCCCCACTCTGAAGTGAAGAGTGGCCATGATGAGTATGCCTGTTTGATCCATTGTTCGCGCTCATAACAGCACCCCAAGGCTTGATCCTTCTGAAGATCTGTAGGATCGATTGTTCACTTCTTCTAAGCTTCAGCATATACCCCCAATGCAGCTATCATTGCTATACACTCATCTCTTACATGAAAATGATCCATTCATTTGCTCCATTTAAAAAAAGACCATTTGAGGTCTCATGAGATATAAAATCTCTCTTTCATATATGCGGACATACATCTCATGAGCACCTAGATACCTTACATGCGTTCGTGGGGGCGACATCCAGACGATTGAAGGATAAGCAATCTCTCCCCAATGTAAGGTACTTGCAAATAATATGTACACAAAATTAAAGACGAGAATAGCATCATATTTTAATGTGATAGCATACAAACTTCATGTTCGTTTCGATCTCTTCTGATCTTGAAATCCTCGGATTGGAAGATTGATTAGATGCTTCTGATGCGTTCACATGACCTGGTGATGCCCCACTTAACCCAGCTGGCGTTGAGCGAGGCTGAGACAAATTAAAGAAGGCTATAGCAAGATCCATTTTCTTCCATACACTAACAACCACCATCGCCATCAAAACGCGTCACACAGTCGCAACACCGCCAAACCCTTCAATAACAAGCTACAGACGCTGGGATTCTTTTGAAAGAGGAACTTTGAGCAGAAATTGGCTCAAGGTACGTTTCCACGCAAAACACTACACCGCCTCCTCGTATTCATCATGGCGTACCCTCCCCCTCCAGGCATCAGCAACAGCTCTCTCCCACCGAGACCACCCGCTTCCAAGTCAGGCTTCAAGCCCGCGTTCTCCTCTGCAGCCCAAGCCGCTTCGAAGCCAGCGTACTCGAGCGCCCCTCCGACGTACTCCGGCCCTTCAAGCTATTCAGCTGCCAGTGCTCCATCCGCAGCACAATATGGCCCGTCATACTCCTCCTACCCGACTACTGCTCCCGGCGCGGTGAGCTCGGGTGCTCCTTACTCGTATGCTCAACAACCACAGAGCTACGAACCTCAGAGTTACGGCGCACAAAGTCATGGGCCCCAGAGCTACGAACCGCAAAGCTATGGCGCAGCACCACAGATTAGAAACCCTTTCCCTACGCCAGGCACTGCTACTGCTACTGCACCGGAATACAACCCCGAGATGGCTGCCCAAATAGCTCAATGGCAGAGCGCCTACTCGAGCGCGCCGGCAGACGGCAAAGACAAACCGGCAGGCCCTGTCGCACCTCGGATCGATGCCACAACTTCTACGGCTGCTGCGGCCGCCGCTGCGAATGAAGAGCGCAAGAAGACAGTTGTTCGTGAAGGTGGCGGTAAGAAGTGGACAGACGACAGTCTTCTCGAATGGGACCCTTCTCACCTCCGACTCTTCGTGGGCAATCTCGCAGGCGAAACTACAGACGACGCCCTACTGAAGGCGTTTTCACGCTGGCAGTCCGTGCAAAAGGCCCGTGTGATCCGCGACAAGCGCACATCCAAATCCAAGGGTTACGGCTTCGTCAGTTTCAGCGACGCCGACGACTTCTTCCAAGCTGCCAAGGAGATGAATGGCAAATACATCCAGAGTCACCCCGTCGTGGTTCGCAAAGCCAATACCGAAATCAAGGTGGCCAACGTCAAGGACAAGGACAGGGGAAGAAAAAACAAGAACAAGAAGGGCGGCCATGGTGGTGGTAATGGAGGAAGTGCTGGATATGAACCCAGCCTCGGACCTACGGGTGCAAGTGGTGTGGTAAAGCCAGGACAAAAGACTAAGAACGGTCTCCGCCTGCTTGGTTAATTGTCTGATGTGAATTGTCGAAGGGAAAAAGGTTTTATTTGGTGTCTGGTGTTTGAATAAGAAGCATATATACTCGGCATACATGCATCAGTCCAAGTAGTTGCGCATGCAGGTGGGTCATGGTAGACTTCACATACAATATATCTATTAATTATACCATCATAATGATATCAATATTTTCTGCTACCGTTAGGTTTATGTGACATGATTGTTTGACTTGAGCAAGTCAATAATGACCACAGCCTGCATAAACTCGATCCAGACCCAAATGGTATAATATGACGACTAATAAACTTCATACGATTATGATGTAGGTACTCTTAATGTCAGAGATTACTGTCTGACATTTTTACTGAGTCTTAAACAATCCCCTCTAGTTAATGAAACTATCCTGGGGTATATATTTCATTCTCTATAAAAGTCCGTCGTGTACGGAAGCAATCCGTCCATCTATCCCCCTGCGCCGCCCATTGTGGCCATTGATATGTTATATAAGACAAAAGATAGGGAGCCATCGTGTTGACTCTCACCCAGTATGACAAAGAAACCAGCCCATAGAGTCGTCATATATAGGCGAAAAAATACTCAAAAAATAAGAAAATGTGACGCTAAAACAAATGTTCCCTATTAGCGGCGCTCGTTAGCTGCCGCAGAAGGTTGATCATCGATATCAAGGCGATCAATGCTGTCGCGCAGCAGACCGGTGTTTTCCGCGTCTGTGTCACCATCGCGATCAAGAATTCCACTAGTCTGGCTTCCATGTGAGTCAGAGTCATCGCCATCGTCACCATGTTGAACATGAACACTCTCTCGTGCATCCTGTCGCATCTTTGTGATTTTGATGTAGTTGTAGGCAGCGATAGCGGCCATGGTCGTGAGTAGACCAACGAAGTTAATGGGAGTAAGGCGGTCGCCAAATACAAGAGCAGCCGCACTAATAGTGACAACCTCCTTGAAGATGCCGGCAATGGAAAGGGTAACGACAGAGGTACGCTGCAGCAGAGCGAACTCGGAGGCTGTCATGCAAAACGCAATGCAACCGGGAAAGAGCAGGAAAAGGGGTGCCATGAAATAGCCCCATTCGTTGCCTAGAACTTTGTAGCCCTCGATGAGGTTTCCAATTCCTTCCACGGGCACGGCAAGGCAGATAAGCACGAGGAACATGACAGGAGTAAGGAAGAAAATGCTAGAGAACGGGTTCGAGGTCGCAGGGTTGCGGAGGAGCAGGATCTGAGTTAGTCCCCAACGGAAACCAGAGAAGAAGGCTGCTGAGATAACAAGAGCAAAGCCTCCCGCCTGGAATTCAACTTCGCCAAATACCATAAGCACAACACCCAGTGTCATAGTAGCAATGATGGCGACAAGACGCAATGTTGGGGTCTCGAGACGGAAGACAAAAGCGAACATAAGGACGAAAGCAAGAGAAGATGACTTGCACATGGCTACGAAACTGTTAGCTACACTGACTTAGTAAGTACTTCAAGGGACGTACTGTAGAATGTAAGACTGATAAACTTGAGAGAAGTGTTGCCAAGTCCAATATCAAGACCTGTAGCAGCGCCACATGGCCCAATTCTGGTGAGGTAAAACATCTTGGTCATGCCGTAAGACTTGGGCTCATCATCGTGCCTTGATCTCCCCAGATCGGATTGATGAGCTCGGTATCCTGGTCTCAGAGATGGTACGAAGTACAAGACTAGGCCTGAGAGCGCAAACTGTACCACCATGTGCATGGAGGTTGTAAACAAAGGAAATGCAAAGTTCAGACGGTCATGATCGAACATCCATTTGTTGTACTGTAATCAAAGTCAGCAATTGAGTTCTGGAAAAGGAGAGTATTGGAGTGATTGCGTACGATCGATATTGATAATGAAAAGAGATACCATAAAAGGATCAGGACTCCGTTAAACATCAAGCTCTTGAAAACGGCCTTGTCTGCCTCTTTGCGCTCTTCTGTTGAAATATCCTTCTTATCCCGGACAATTCGCTGATCTAGTTGGGTATTTCTGCTGCGCTTCTTCTGCCGCCTCTGCTTATCTTTACGGGTCAATCCCGTCTCTTCATCATCTTGCAGGTCTCCATCGCTAAAACTGTCGTCGCCCGATTCGTCTTTACGGATAGCAAAACCGTTTGCGTCTAAATCTTCCTCGGATATCTTGGGTTCGTTTGATGTGGGTGCGGGACCACGGCTTGTACCACGGAGTCGGCTTGGTGATCCGGCTGGCCGAACAGCCATGTTGTGACTGCTTCGCCGTCGGCGATGTCCTGCAATGGGCTCCATCTCTATATCCCAATCGCTTTCGCTATCGTCTCCGCCGTCGAAAGACCTAGCAGTTGGGTCGCGAGAAGAGCTAGCTATTGTCTGACTTCCTCCACTCGCACCTGGGTTCGCCGTTGAAGCTATCCTTGCTGCGCTTGAGGCTGGTCCTGCTGCTGTCGTCAAGGGGCTGGAGTCTACTGCTGATAGGTCGTCGATGAGAAGTCGGTCGGGAGATGCGGAAGGATCTGGAGCTGTAACGTGTTGAGAAGACGAAGGGAGTGATGGTAAGGAGGAGGATGGCGAGGAGATGGGATCAGGTTGTAAAGGAAGAGCGGTCATGATGGAGACGAAAGGAAGGACTGGAACTAGAGCAGGGGATAGAATGGGGCTTTCATAAGTTAGTGATGGCGAAGGATAGGTTGACTTGTGCTGTCGGTTGGACGATCTCTGGCTGGCTTAGGTGGTCGCAAGGTCTCCATTCGTACAGTAGTGCATTAGAGTAGGCGGAGGAGCTAGTCCTCTTGTGGCAGTAGTAAAAAGTCGGGGCCGTCACGGTAGGGGACCGTAGTGCCGTGTCTAGTGCGTTTTAGTTGGGCACAGAAGTCACTTGGTAAGATTCGGTCACTGGAACGCCCCGAGAGTGAGACTTCCTGACGTCGATGTTGAATGGGATTTTCCAGGTCCCAGTTTTGGGATCACGGTTACAGCTTCTCAAGCGCTGATAACATACACAGCAGTGCCTTTTAACGACTGCCCAGGTACTCTAGCCCCTTATCCTCTTTACTTAGTTTCTCTAGCTCTCATTCTGTCCTCTTCTCTGCAACATCTGTTAACCCAGCAGCAAAATACGGAGTGGACCTGAAGGTGTTCGGTTTCTTGGCGCCGACATGGAACCTCGTGGCGCACTGGATTCTGCACGCGACACAGGATCTGGCTTCTCGTAAGGAGTTGTGATTGGCCCGAGCGCATGGAGGTGCCTTAAGGTTGTAAGAGGGTGCAGCACTTGCATATTGCAGTATGTTGCACTTTATGCTGGGTGGGTAGGTAAAAGGCGGTAGAAGAATAACTGTTTGTCTTTTGGTATACAGCACTTCTAGAAATTCTTCAGCAAATTCAAACTAATCTTAGCAAACTCAAATGCCAAAGGATTCAAGTGTGTTAAAAGTTGAGTCTGAGTTACAGAATCAAGACCAACACAGCCCAGTGTTGAGGATTGCGGCGTAGTTCTCCTCTCAGCAGTAGCAAATCAACGCACCCGTTGAGAACAATGACTTGGTGGCTTTTGCGGGGGTTACATCAGAGCCATCCGTAGTTCCTCAAACAGATGTGATGTGATGAGAACAGAACGGATTCTACCTCGTTGACGATCTTGGATCAAGATGAGCCGGTTGCTGATCAGCTCAGCACGTGTGCACTTGTGTTCACTAACTATCGATCGTCACATGTCATGGCGCTTTAAGCTTGTGCAATGTCTGGGTGTTCGAGTCAAGATGTCTTACATAGTATTCATTCATTCATTTGTTGTTTTCTCCAGAATATTTCATGATTTTATCTATACTTCTCAACTCTTGTACGAATATAGATCTACATCCATACACATCCATACAAGTAGCTCGTATCCGCCGGTAGTCGAAATGCCTGGAAATCTTTGACCCGCCAATTCAGGGGTAACGGGTAACGTGCGGCCTCCATCTCGTATCGGACGGGGCTCTGATCTTGCATAAATCCCAGACTAGCCGATCAAGTGAATTATAAAAAAGTCCGCTCACCACAGTATACTATGTATTTCTACAAATAATGTGTGCTGGAACTGACAAGAGGCTGAGGATTAGACTCCTTTGGTCAACAGAGGAGCTCTGTAGTTAGGATAAGACACGCACGATTGTATCCTTGTGTTGCATAATAAATGGACCTTTAATTATGATCAAGGTGCAAATTGCTTTGCCATTCATCAGGGTGGTAAAAGTTCCTGATCTCAAGCGACTACCACTAGAAGTCCCCTATATTTCTCACCGTTACCTGCGGCAGACGGCAACTGTTGTCTTGGCGAGGGAGCTCCAAGCATTGATCTATATATTGTAAAGCTACCAAATTACAAAATTCATCAAAAAAAACTTCTGGATATGTCCTTTTAATTTACAGGGTCCTAACTCTGAGACAAGGTGGATTACAACAAATTCCGTATGATATCCAGCCCTAGCAAGGTCAAAACAGATCCCTGTGACTGGAAGATAATAGATTCTGGTAAGATCTTTGGCTATATAATAAATTGGCCATGTCTCAGAACATATTTACAGTATCTACATCTTTACCACTACCAATAACTGATATTGAGCCTCACTGCTTCCAGTGTATTTATCTGGAATTGGTTGTCTCACTTATTCGCAAAACCGGACCCGAGATCCTGGTCCACCGTCGAATGAGACATGGGACGAGATATCTGGGTCGCTCGGAGAATCTAGCATGAAGGCTTGTCACGATACTGTGTAATAAAAGTCCAGAGTTCTTTATCAGAAACATCTTTGGCAAAATCTCGGAGAAGACCGATGTAATTGTGTCATGTCAAAGAAATCATGAGAATATACGGATAGGTAGGTGCTACTAAGAGCTACACATGCTCTCGTTTGATCTAACGATAGGTAGCTACGTAGTGGACCGTGACTTCTATTAGATGGACATCGTTCGCAATGGAAGGAAGCAGCCATCCAGTGATCCCGAGTCACTCTTTTTAACAATGCGTTCTCTCCTTCGGCCAGCAACAGTTAACCTCTTCCATTTTCTCTCTCTCTACAAACTTTGGAATACCTTCTCTTTACATGTATTTAATATACCAGCATCTCAACACTAGCTTAGGAGGAAGATATGGTTATCGTACCGGTTTACAGCCTGCAGGACGTGCAGCATCCTCAGAACCAGCTCTCACCACTCGAACGGTTACCCGTTGAGCTCTCTCTTCGTATTCTGGAAATGTTAGACAAGTCAGATCATCTCAACATCAGAGTGGTCAGCAAAGCAGTGAACACTATCGCGACAGAACTGGCCTTCCACAGCATCCTCCTTGAGCCCCGAGCACTCTATCCGGAAAGCTTTACCAGCATTGCAATTAACCCACATCTAAGGGAGTGGGTGCAAGAAATCACTGTTGATAGTTGGCTGGGACGCGAATGGGAATTGTTGAATCACCCATACAACACATCGAATGCTGCGGCGATATTAGCCGCGCTCCAACATGTATGTCTTTTCCGAAACCTGAAGGCTATACACGTGCGGTTTGGGCCTACCAGCGGAGAGCTTATCGATCCTGACCTGCCTTTATTGCAACGTGGCGAGCGTCGACCATATCGTCGAGCAGTACTCTCAACCATCTTGCGAGCGGTTACTGGGAAGCCGTGGAAAGGAGCCAAGAAGTATCCTGACATCTGCTGCGATGATCCTATTAACATCTCAACCCTGACCATTACCAACCTATCCGATACTATGGACTCAAGGCTGATGGATCTTATTAGCTCATATGAGTTACTAGATCTAAAGAGCCTCACTGACTTTAGGCTATCCTTAGCCCGCGATGTTGTTGTTAATGACAGCAGTTTACAATTCTTCGAGAGAAGCTTCTACAGCGCCCTCGAACTCTTGAAGAAAAACAATTCATGCATGCTAACCAATCTTTTTGGCAAATAGTTGACGCCTTCCTTGGCCACTGACCTCAGCATCTTATCACTGTATGCATATGGTTGGTGGGGTTGGCATCCAAGGGTAGCTCTTCCAAAGGAGGGTGATTTACGCAGCGTGACCGTTCTCGCCCTGGGTGGTTATGTTTTCAGTCATCAAGAGCAAGTTGACTGGGTGGCTTCACTCAACCTCCGAAAGCTCTATCTCGATCGATGCCGAGTACTACTCGAAGCCCGCTGCGCAACACCATGGGAGGTGCTCAAGAAGGGTAATTTACGCTACCCCACCATTGACCATCTAAAGAGAGTAAGCACGACTGAGACGAGTGGCTATAACACCTGGAATGGACTGGATGGATGCAATCCAGATCAATTTCAGACGCTGCAGTTTCCCCTTCGATGGCATGATATTCTCAATCACTGGTCTGTATCACTGAAAAAGCTTACCACATTCGAGATGGGGCTTGGGTGTTAGAATCACAGTGGCCGGGACAGCGTTGAGGACCAGAATTCGACGTCAATTGAGGAGAGCGTATACCCGGACGAGCATACCCATGAGCACCTGTCATGGTACAATGCATGCCGTAACTTTGCAGCTCTCGTTCCAATATCTCTCGATTTCGCATCCCCCGATGCCAATTCAGATAGGCCCGGGCTTCGATATGCCCCTGAGCACGAGGAAACACCTGAGTCCGAGGGAACAGACATATCCCGAAGAGTTATGCCATAGCTGGGCTATCTCAAGTTTGATATGCACAGGTTCCATGACTGGCCATGGGTTGACGAGACGGGAACTGGCATAAGACTCAACACCAAGGGGCACAACGCCTTTGCTATTCCCAAGGACCTTTAGAGAAGAGATCGAAGCGCTCTGGCGAACCTACACAAACAAACTGCTACTGGTCGAACCGCAACTTCTCGCCAGATTCCATAAAAGACAGATAAGGGACAAACAAGGTTAGAAAAAGTTCATGTTTCATATTGAATTAGATTAGCGAGTGCTGAATGAAAGCGAGCATATCATCAGTACTTTCTTTTATGCAATAGGAAGCGAATTACAGCCCACAAACTATTCGATATGTATAGACTAGAAAGGAATCAAGTCTACCGGGTAAGCAGGTCTCACTCTCACTGCCAACAAGAAAAGTCGTGGCGTCCTAAGTCAAGATATGGGTGTTATTTGATTGCATTTGTTTTTAGGGGATTGATTTTGTAAGCAATATATGATGTTTGACGCATAAGTGATGTTTTACTCTTGCGCTCAAGTTCGTAGCACATCGTCATAGTTGGTACATCTCAAGAACTGCATAGTCAAGTAAGATGTCGGATATTATGGCATGCATACCCAAGAATGACATATTCTCTTATAAATGGTTTAGTCAGGAATTATAATCGAGATACTATGAGATTATTCCCCATACTTTCTTAAGTTATTAGCAGACCTGTTCTCGGCCTATGAAATAGTCTGCTTAGGCTTCACAACTTCCCCAAAACGAAGAACAATTTGGTCAGCCTCAATAATTAAATCAAAGTATCTGCCCTATTTCGGAAAAAGCTGCTCAAGTAATAGAGTAGTCATCCACACCATTTCAGCTTTGGCTGGAAAGTACGTAGTGAAGATTGCGAAAAGCTTATAAGTCACCCCCGCATCTCACTCAGCATCTAGTTCACGATGTCTCATAAAATCTAGAAGATACCAAGATTCCCCCTTTGGAATTTTTGACAGGGGTCTTGCCAATATCCGTATGCTTCTCCGGGGAACCCGCAATAGTACTAACTTATTCGTCTAAACCACTTACACACGATCCATTACATCATCTTGGAGCTACCAAGCCGAGGTACCCTAAGCTCTCATACCTCTAGTAGCCAGAGCTTCTTTCATCCTACAGCAACACATTCACAATCGTCTTTAAAATAATGGAAGGAAGACGCTCTTCAACTCTTCCGGGAGGTTCCCGTCGGGGCCAAACAGGAGGATATCTCCCTATTGAGGACTATGGAATGATTGGCAATATGCACACCTGTGCGCTTGTGGGAATTGATGGCAGTATCGACTATATGTGTTGGTGAGTATGTTCACAAACGATTTGGTATTCGAAGCTCTCGGCTGACTTTTGGAATCTCTATAGGCCTGACTTTGACTCTCCCTCTGTGTTCTGCCGCTTGCTCGACAAGGACAAGGGAGGCCATTTCTTCATCTCTCCCCCGCCTGATGTCAATTGTACTACCAAGCAGCAGTATCTTCCCTCGTCGTGTATTCTACAAACGAGGTCCATTCATGAAGATGGCGTTGTTGACGTGGTCGACTTTTTCCCTCGCCCAAGGAGTACCCAAGTCACGACCAGAGGTGCCAAGCTCAATGCCTACCGAGAGGCTACCAAGGTCCAAGACGAGCTTAAGAAGTGGCTGGTTCGTCGAGTGGAATGCATCCGTGGTTCAATGAATCTTGGTAACATCTCCACTGCTCATGTCTACCTTGTAGATAATGAAACTAACATTTCCAGACATCGAACTCTTTCCATCATTCAATTACGGAAGAGATGAGCATGTGACAACCTTGACTCAAGCAACTCACTGTGCAACCGATGCCAAAAGCTTAGCTGCCACTTTCCGCAGTAAAGATATCCAACTGCAGCTTGACGTTGCGATTGAAAAGGGAGAGAACGAGACTAGTTGCCCTCTCATAACCTTCAGAAAGGAGAAACGCCCTGGTGTCAACGGCGAGGGCTTAGTTGCTTCGATTCGCATTGAAGAAGGCCAAACTATATCATTCGTCCTTCGGAATAATATCGAGCAACACGTTACAGAAAACATCACAGTTGATGTTCTAGATGCCCAGCAGCATGCTACGCAGAGTTTCTGGCTTAACTTTATCGGGCAGTCGAACTACAAGGGCCGATGGAGGGAGGTGGTATCACGAAGTTTGATGATTCTCAAGATGATGACCTACGGTGAGATTAAGAGTTATTCAGGTTGTGTGAATAACGTGCTAAAACTTTCGCAGAGCCTACCGGGGCCATTGTTGCTGCCCCAACCTTTTCTATCCCTGAAGCCATCGGCGGTGCCAGAAACTGGGACTACCGCTATTGCTGGATTCGCGACTCAAGCTTCACCATCTATATCCTGCTACGCCTTGGTTTCAAGGCTGAAGCAGATGCTTATATGGAGTTTATCATGGAACGATTCGTTCATTCGCGTGGTCCAGACGGAGGATTGCCGATCATGTTCACGATCCGGGGTGAAACTGATATCCCAGAGCTCACGTTAGATCATCTGGAGGGATACAGAGGCAGCAGTCCTGTTCGGATTGGTAATGGCGCGGCGTTTCATCAGCAGTTTGATATATACGGCGAACTCATGGATGGGATCTACTTGTACAACAAGTATGGAAAGCCAGTACCTTGGGATGTCTGGAAGGCTGTGCGCGAGATCCTTGGTAAGTTCATGAAACCGCATTGCGCTGCCTCTACTAACCGGTCTAAAAGACTACGTTCTAACTATCCTCGACGGTAAGTAATACAGCACTTACAACATACCCCTGACTAACGATATAGATCCTGACATGTCTATCTGGGAGGTCCGTAACAATAAGCAGCACTTTACCTATTCCCAGATCATGCTCTGGGTCGCCTTTGACCGCGGCCTTCGTCTTGCAGACAAGAGATGCTTTCCATGTCCCAATCGTAGAAAATGGATGGAAGCAAGAGACAACATCTATGAGCGCATCATGGAGAAGGGTAATGCATTATCTAACAAGTAGTCGACTCTGCTAACTGTTTGTAGGATACAACGAGGATATGAAATGCTTCGTACAGAGTTTTGAGAGCAGGACTATGCTTGACTCTTCTATCCTTATCGCTCCTCTTGTCTTCTTCATCTCACCCTGCGATCCACGCTTCCTCAACACCCTCGATCGTATCCTTCTACCCCCTGAGAAGGGAGGCTTGACAAGCACCGGCTTAGTATACCGCTACGACACCGAAATCTCAGACGATGGTTAGTATCTCCTCACTGCCCCCTTGCAAATCTGCAGCCACTGACGAGGCGTTCTAGGAGTAGGTGGTCAAGAGGGTGCATTCAGCATGTGCACGTTCTGGTTAGTCGAGGCTATGACGCGGGCAGCTGTGTATGAGCCAAAGTATCTGGTTCGGGCCGTCAATCTATTCGAGAACATGCTTGGATTCTCCAACCATCTCTGCATGTTCTCAGAAGAGATTGCAAGGAGTGGTGAACAGCTTGGTAACACACCTCAGGCGTTCAGTCATCTCGCCTTGATTAGTGCTGCGTTTAATCTTGATCGTACTGCGAGGTGAGGTATATTAGTTCTGATAGGCAATGGCTACTAGGAGTGCGAGATTATATGGTTGTCGTATTTGCGAGCTCAATTGTAGTTGACTGAAACAACTTATAAGCGTTGATCAACCTGTTGGTGATGTTGACTTGAATTTTATGATTTCTGCACCTGCAGAAAGTGAATCACACTTCTATCATTCATGCCAAATTCTTTTTTGTAAATCTTTGTCATTTATCGTCAAACACGTCTACCCACGGGGTACCGCCATTACAGGATCTCCAACCTCAATAGTAGGATATTGTGACTCTCTACTCGCTACACCCTCTTCTATTAAGGGATCATGACGCATGTGCACTCCAAAGTAAACCTTGCCATCAAATCGCCTCGTCTTCGCGAGTGTCACAAATGGCTCCTCCTTCTTCTCGCCTGTCTCTTGATCTATACAAACCATCTGACACCTACGGCAGGCACCCAAGAGTTTGAAGTTTTGACGCCCAATTTGCATAGAGTCCCAGCTGTCTTCGGAAAAGGCTAGTTGCGGTTTGGACCCAGCAGCTTGCTCCAGCACAATATTGGCCCGGAACGACTTTTCAACCACCGGTCTCCCACCACGACTAGAGATCTCTTCATTTAATGCATCGACACTCGAGCTGTGGATCATCAAAATAGGACTCTCGTTTGAGAGTAGAATCTTGGCAGATTTCTGTTGCTCAGAATCCGAATCTGGAGGCGATGGTACGTCTGGGAATGAACCTGGTATCGTATGTGCTTTAGTCGGTTGTTGGTATCGCTGTATTTGCGCCTTTGACAGGCGACTTTTCAGTCCTAGGCCACCAGGAGGGAACCTTGCCAAGACACAAGGAACACCAAGTACAGAAGAAAAGAAGGAGTTAATAGTGTTCGACGTGTATATCTGTGTGGCCACTTTCTCGCCGCATACCCTTGATGACTGTCTCTCGAAATCGGAGTCGATGACAGAAGGGTCTGCTGATAATGGTATGGATACCTGCTGTGGTTGATCTTGGTCAAGTTTGCCGTGAAATGTGACAATTAGTTCGCCTTTCTCAAAATCCAACACTGGTCGTAGCAGCGCCATCCTGGGGCATCTTTTCTGGCTCAGAGCGTGTCCTGAGCCATGATGAACTAGGCACCATTCGCGATCCCAGGCTAGGCCTTCTGGTCGAACCTCCCAAGGCACTCCGGTTGGAATGGAAAAGCCAGCGCAGCTTTTGACGGGGTAGACGGTGACAGTCTTGACCCTTAGAGCCGGTAACTGCGGTGTAGTAGCCGAGTTAAGGAGAGCTGAATCAGGCGAGACGGCTGTTATTGTGCTTTCCCGGTAGAACTCCTTGATGAATGCAACAAACCCGTCTACATCAGCTTCAGTGCTCATCGCACCTAAGCTGGCTCGAATGACTCCTGTTGGTTTCCCGGACATGATGTGACTATCTGCTCCGCAACGGAACCCTGCAGAGAAGTTCTTCTTCATCTCCCATGGTTGCAAGTCAAGGGCTGAAGCAATGCCCCCTGGGCTGCATAGGCCCCCTGTCCGGATATGAATATTCTTCAAATTCGCGAGCTTTTCGAACTCGGCTAGACTGATCCAGGCGCCGTGGCTATTCCTTAAGTTGAAGGAGATCACCGGACCGACTCCAAGACAATTTTTCTCATCGGGCATTGGCGTATAAATAGAGCAAACCGATGTGCCGTTCGCGTGGCGCATATTGCCCACCTTTTCAAGCATTCTTTGGGTGAGATAGGAGGTGTGCGAGCTGACCTGATCCATCGAACCGAATAGTCGTCGATGTATGTCCATAGCTATATCAAGCGCCACTATATTATGAAATGGTAGTGTGCCGTCCTCTAGTCGTTCGTGGAGGAAGTGTGATTTTGGAGCATGCCATTTCTCCTTTCCAGAAACGACCATGTCCACAGTACCACCACCAAAATATCTTCGGTTTTCAAATACCCATTCTGAGGAACGCTTCACCAGCAGTGCGCCAAGATCAGGAAATCCAAATATCTTGTACAAGCTCAGAACAGTGAAATCTGGTGCCACGTTCGGATCGCTAAGATCAAGACGGGATGTGGCGACAAACGAGGACGCATCAAGTAATGTGAGTGTTTGATGCTGAGTACTTTGCGAGACTTTTCGCAGATCCCTTGCCCATGTCAAAGGATACCTTCTACCATCCATATGAGACTGGGCAGGATAGGCAAATAGAGCTGTTGGTGGTGAGGTAGTAGTCATGTCCTGGAATGGACACTGTCCTTCTAACCAAGATTTGACTTCGTCGTCGTCAATGGACGTGCTAGTAACAGCTTCCTCACGCACTCCGACCAAGCTAGTATGGCAGGCTTGGTGATATACATATAGGAAGCCGTCTGGTTGAGTTCTCATAGCATCAACAACCAATTTGACACCAGCTGTGGCATTGGCAACAAATACTACATCATACTCGGCTGGATCAGCCCCGAAGAAAGTTAATAAGTTTATTCGAGCATCTTCAACACGAGAAGTTGATTGTTGAGAGGAGGGAGACGCAGAATGAGGGTTTCCGTAAAGAACAGTCGTCATCTCGCGGGCAAAAGAGTCCATCAAGGACTTGGAACATAACGTTGAGCCAGCATGATCGAGATATATAGAATCTGTGAAAGGTCAGTACAATCACAATCTAATACAAGCAGATACTTACCCTTAATCATGGGATATTCGGTTTCTCTAAACTCCTCCACTGCAGCATTGTAGCGGTAGAGGCGTGAGTTGCCACCGCGAACAGGCGTTGCCATCTAGGGTAACCTGTATAGATTCGAAAGGGAACTCCCACGGACAGAGGTTGATATATTGGTAGGATTTTATAAAGCTAACAATGTCAAGCACATGCAGAAGTACCAAGACCTTGTTATATGTTGCGCAGCAGCTTATCAATTTCCAATGAGGAGGTCTAAGCCGCTATCGCGAGCAATGTGGTGGGGTTGAGAGTGGAGGAGACGTTCATTGCTTCGACCCAAGCCGAGGAAGGGGGTAGTTAGTTATAATGCTAGAAATGAGATATGTTTCAAAGAAACATGAAGTGAACTTGGTGTTATTAGGAAGGTATGACAATATCCTAATAAAATAGACACCTTATCTCAGGTCAGCTGCGTTGATGTTTGCCGCCTTTTAGCGAGTGAACCACTGAGCATAGCGGGTTATCCCCCAGATTTGCTGTTAGTCGCGAGCGGAGATCGCCACTTTCCTGTTTCAAGGTATGGCAGGTGCTCGCTGTTTGCCGACAGATTTTATCTGATTGCTTATTGGCCCATATAAATGCGGAGGCTACAGCAGGTACAGGTACAATACGCAAGGTACAGTGCCGTGCAAAAGTTCCGATAATTACTTAGGTAGGATACTTAGCTGTACTAAGATAATCGTAATCAGAAAGATCCTGATAGAGATTCAAATAAGATCTAATAAGTATATGTAGATTTAGTAAGTTTTTATATAGTTTAAAAAAGAATAGAGGAAGTTATCAGAACTTTTGCACGCTCACTGTACTTAGCGTGTTAATTCACACCTTGAAACTGTTTAGGATCTGTCTGGCTCCTAATTTATCTGAGCTTACAGAAGGCACATGTGAGTTGAATTCTATAAGTTTAAAGCATGAGACCAACTGCACATAGCCTTTCTTCATATAATTATCAATTACCTTCTATACATATCTTTGCGTGCTTTACTATGAGCCACCACCTACTCCGTGTATAACATGCATCCATTATCCGCGCTTATCCTAGAGCAGCCGTAGAGAGCTTCCTGGTTGGGGGGTCGTCTCAGTAGTGGAGGCCCCTAGACAGGTACCTACTTCCTCTGCTCCACCAATTCGCGTGCAGGCACATAGCTGAACTTCCGACTGGCCCCCATCCAACCAACCAACTCAGCCTCTTCAACCTCACTTCACTCCATCACATCACATCGCATTGCATTGATACTGCTGTGAGGTGAAGTGCGCATCTCTCGACTCAAGCGCTGTTGCTACATCGTCTTCTTCTTGAAGATCGCGCTTGTTCAATTAGTTTGTCTCCCTATACTCTTTGATCTCCTGCTCTCTTTTCCCCTTATCCCTCTTGCAGCTCTTCCAACTCGTCGATCCAGTATTCGCATCCGCAGCCTCGCGTTTTCACCCTTCCTCCCTCTTTGACGCGGCATTTCTATCTCGCCAATCTCAATATCATTCTTCTCGATTCTTCTTATTTCTTATTCTTCGTTCAGGGCGCGTTGTCCTTGGGTCATCTTCTTCATGGCGCCTCGTTGGCAACCCTCCTCTTTTTCTTATCCCCCACGCTACTATTTGTTCACATTCTACTCAAGATAACTTGTCTAACGTCGACCATGTTGCCAAACAATAGGAACAAACTTTGCGAAACTCGCCAATTGCTCAATAGCGAGCAGCAGATACCTGCGCAGACAACCCGTTAAACAGCTTCCTTTCATGCCGCGTCGCGTCGCTTGCATCGATACCAATAATGGACTCCTACACGTCTTTCCGGGATGCTTCGGCTCGCTCACCGGTTGACCGTAACTGGAGCCGTGATGAATCGCGCACCCGTGATGCCCGTGACGAACGCCCCGAACGCCCCGAACGCGGCGATTCATTTTATCGCGGAAGATCCCCAGGTTCGTACATGAAGCTTATGCTTTGAATCTCGCCGTCAAATGGCAACAAGCTCTAGCATCTTAATGCGAAATGAATGAAGCTCACATATCTCAAGGTCATGAACGTCGCGAACGTCGCCGATCTCGCTCCCCAGCCACCGTTGACCGCTACGAACCCCGTCCACGTCGAGGAGATGACCGGGACCGTGATGACAGACGTCGCATACAGTCGCCACCTGCCAATATTGACCGATACGTGCCCGGACAGGATTCTGGCTCAGGCAACCCGAGCGTCAACCCACTCGCCGACCCTGTCAAACTTCCCTACCAAGTTGGTTTCTCTTACTTTGGAGAATGGTGGAGAATGAATGAGAAGATCAAGGAAGAAAAGGAACGAGTCCGCACTGGCCGTCGTCGAGAGCCAGAAAGAGCCCGTGGCCCAGAAGATCGTGAGAAGGAGAAGGCCAAGATTCAGGCTGCCTATGATGCTTACAAGGAGGAGCTTCAGGCCAAGATGGCACGATCGTTTGTGTCCGAACACAAGAAGGAGCAATGGTTCAAGGAGCGATATGTCCCTGAAATCCGAGATGATTTTAGAGGGAAATTGAACGAATACCGACGTGGTGCCTACAACCAGTGGGAACAAGATCTTGAATCTGGTACCTTTGATGACTTTTCTCTCGAAGGTCTCCCTAAGAGTGAGAGCAATGGTAGCGGTGGTGTTGTTGAAAAGGAGGAAGGTGAAGCGACGGCTACGAATGAGATTCTTGGTGTTGGTGATCTTGTCCCAGCAAACGGAGCTGATATTCGTGACGAAAACCAGTTCCAGCCGACACTTTTGATTAAGACCATTGCGCCCCATGTCAGCCGTCAGAATCTCGAGGCCTTTTGTAAAGAGCATCTTGGTGAGGAGGAGGGTGGCTTCAAGTGGCTTTCTTTGTCTGATCCTAACCCTAGTAAGCGGTACCATCGCATTGGATGGGTTATGCTACACCCCTCTTCTGAAATTACACTTCCAGTGGATCGCATTGACCCCAAAGACGAGGACGGTGATGAGGCGATAACATCTCCTCAGCCAGTATCTACCGCCGACAAAGCCTTGGAAGCCATCAACGGAAAGACCGTTAAGGACGAGGTTCGAGGCGATTTCGTCTGCCACGTTGGAGTTCACAGCCCGCCTGTCCATCCCCGAAAGAAAGCTCTTTGGGATCTCTTCTCTGCCCCTGAGCGCATCGACAAGGATCTTCTGCTTGTGCAGCGAATTGTTAACAAGTTTGAGGAGGAGTTTGGTTCTGACTTCCAAGCTACGTTGAAGATTGAGGAAAAGGTTGAAGATCTAAGAAATGCCGGTCAAATCCAGCCTGCCGTAGTCCCAGCACCCACCAAGAAGGTCAAGAAGACCCGAGAGGTGGGAATGGACGAAGCTATGGATGAGGAGGAAGACGGTGTTATTGAAATTGAAGAAGAGGAAGAGGAGGAGGAGGGTGCCATTGAAGATGAAGAGGTTGATGACGAAGATCTCCTAGTCAAGAAGAAGCAGCTTGATCTTCTGATCGAGTACTTGCGTCGGGTGTTCAACTTCTGCTTCTTCTGTGTTTTCGAAAGTGATTCGATTCACGAGCTTACGCGAAAATGCCCTGGTGGACATTTGCGCCGACCTCGAAGCACCCTCTCATCTTCGGCGAAGGCCGTCGCGCGAGCCAGCGCTAACGGAGACCCATTCCCGGGCAAGAAGCGAAGTGAAGGTGCAGATGAAGCTGAAGGCGAGCTCACTGAGGGAGAGAAGAAGTTCCGAAACGCTTCTAATAAAACGGAACAGCAGCTTCTTCGGGCGTTCAACTGGGTTAAGACATTTGAGGACAAGCTTCTCCAGATTCTAGAACCTCATTCTGTCGACATCCGAAAGCTTGGTGGCCGGCCTGCGGATGAGGCTGTTGAAGAAGAGCTTCTCAAGCATGTGAAGCAAGAGGACGAGCACAAGTGGCGATGCAAGGCCCCCGAGTGCTCCAAGCTGTTCAAAGAGGAGCACTTCTGGCGCAAGCATGTCGAGAAGCGTCATGGCGATTGGGTTGAGAGCTTGAAACAAGAGGTATGTTGTGTCTTGCTTATATTATGCGCCATTTGACTAACTCGCGATGTTTAGTTCGAACTAATTAACGCCTATGTGATGGATCCTTCACACATTGCACCATCCAGAACTGATGCCAATTCGAATGGTCATTTCCCTCCATCCAATGGTCAGTCCAGTAATGGAACCCCACGTGGTTTCAACCTTCAGAACTTTGGCATGAACAATGTGATGGGCATGCCTGGCTTCCCAATGGCTCCTGGTAACTTCCCACCTATGTTTGCAAACATGCAATCCGGAGGATGGAACCCCATGGGTGATGACCGCTCTGGCGGAGGACCCATCCGACGAGGAGGTATGGGTGGTGGCCGCGGCCAATTCCGCTCCGGACCTTATGATCGCCGAGGCGGAGGCAACAGATACGACGCTGGTCGCAACCGAAACGGCGGATCGCGATGGGGTGACGGTGCTGGAGGCGCTGCGGGCGGACCTCGTGAAGCCGTCCAGGGCCGAAGCCTCAAGAGTTATGAGGACCTTGACCAGGTCTCAGGTGGTGGCAGCGGTGAGCTCAATTATTAAACCGCCAACGCACCTACTAGTTGGAAGCACGGCAACTCGGATGCTTTGGAGTTTGTTCCTTTTTTTAATATGAATATCTGGACCTTGGGATGAAGATGGTATCTAGATGATGTACTATAGGCCCGCACTTATTCGCTATTTGTGCATAAAATAGCAGTTTATTAAGAATGTTTACTATATCTAATAAATTCCTTCCCTAAGACTGCCATGATACGCCTTTGAACTGTCTTATTTAAAGAGTAACTCTTGACTGACTTTATGCTAACCTTATTAAAACCTTGTCCAATATTCGTGCTCATCATTTTGTCAACGTCTTGATCCTCGGGGTCCTCTAGACTATTCGACCTTCGGTGAGCCTCGGTGAGCCTCGGTGAAGATAAGACGATGTGGAGTTGCGAGTCTACACCACAGCCAATGATAAACAGCGATAAGACTTTTTCGCGACCACATCCCCACCGCCCACCTTTTTTTTCTGTAGGCTCGTGCAACTTTCCTTCAGATCCAATCCTCGGCGGTCGTTGTCTTTCAAGCGTTCAAAGTCGCAAAGATGGGACTACTCGCAGAGAACAAGATGTAAGGGACAGCCGTTCTCATGTATTGCTTGTAATAGCACAGAGGGCAATGCACTAACTTATGGCAGCCGAAGAAAGATCAACAAGGACCCCAACAATACGAAATGGACTAAAGATACGAATACCTTCGGACAGAAGATCCTTCGCGCACAGGGCTGGCAACCGGGCCAGTTCCTCGGAGCTCAAGATGCGCCTCACTCTGAACTACACACGGCCGCCAACGCCTCCTACATTCGTGTGGTGCTCAAAGATGACATGAAGGGATTGGGTTTCAAGAAGAACAAGGAGGACGAAATTACTGGTCTTGATGTTTTCCAAGATCTGCTTAGTCGACTCAACGGAAAGACGGAAGATGCTATCGAAGAGGATCAACAGGTGCGACTCGCCGTCAAGGCGCACCACTTTGTCGAGAACCGATACGGAGCCATGAATTTTGTGTATGGTGGTCTACTGGTGGGCGACGAGATGAAGAATGTGGAAGAGAAGAAGGACGAGGAGAAAAAAGAGACAACCTCTGACGAGGACGTGGTTATGGAAAATACCCCGACACCAAAGGAATCGAAGAAGGAGAAGAAGTCCAAGAAGAGAAAAGCGAGCGACGACGACGAAGAAGAAGAGACTTCCAGCCGAGAAACCGATTCGAAGAGCAAGAAGAGACGCAAGGAGGAGCGTAAGCTAAAGGAGAGCGACACCGACGACGCAAAGGCCAAGAGAAAGAAGGAAAAGAAGGAGAAGAAAGAGAAGTCCCGCAGCAAGAAGTCCACAGAAGAGGGTTCAGACATCGAAGACGGCACGTCCGAAGAGCGCTCCAAGAAGCGAAAGTCCAAATCCAAGTCTAAGAGCCGGTCTTCTGTTGATTCAGATGAGGACAAGGTAAAGGACAAGAAGTCCAAAAAGGAGAAGAAGGACAAGAAGAAGCGCAAGAAGGAGGAGGCCGCCTCGGAATCCACCAGCACCCAAAACTCGACGCCCGCGGCATCGGCACCAGGAACAGGGGTTACAACGCCATCTGGCACCTCGACACCCCAGGGTAGCAGAAACTTTGTGCGGTCACGGTTCATTGCGCAGAAGAGACAAGCTGTGATGGATATCAAGGCACTGAACCAGGTTTGTATTTCCCTGTGTCTAACTTTTGGGAGACTTTTGCTAATAAGAGATAGATTTTTATGGTCAAGGCTTAGATTACGAGTACTGAAGGGTTTGTTGGAATAAAAATACAGAGCGCCTAGATGGGTGAAGATGTATAGATCGTGGTTTGTCAGATATACGGATGTATACGACATTGTTGCAAAAAGCGCCGGGTTTAATGTTAGAAGAATATCACATTTTGAAGCAAATGAATTCCTAGCGCCCGTGATTGATCATCTGCAAGTTACAATGGATAAGTCATCATTGATCATGCTTCGAAGTGGCTTGGCAGCTTCTGGTTTGTTAAGGTTCGCATAATGAATACTAAGCAGAATCAAAATATTTGTATAGGTTATGGCTCATGTCGGCCAATTATCTAGTACGTCACTTTCCAAATGAAATGGGATGATAAATAATTTTGCTCATATCATTTATTCTGCTGTTACTCCAACACCTGAAGCTCGCTTCTGCATAAACTCCGTGGCCAAAAAGCCAATTGCAATGTGCAATAGCCATACTAAAAAGAGCCTGAATACCCTTCAATCCGCCTTCACACTGATAATAATACATAGGATAATGCCTTCAATTGATCATGATTCATTTCGTTTACTTGTTGGCATTCTTGCCGAAGTTGCTAATATCATTGTCAGTATAAGATGGAAGAATATGACAGTTGTGACGTGACGTACTTGTGGAAGAACTGGCTGAACAAGCCGCCCTTTACCTGCTGGTCTGTCATACTCGCACGACGGGCGGCGCTGGCATCGGAGGCTCGCTTCTGTTCGTGGAGGCCGGCGAAGGCTGGCATGAAGCCCGAGCTCTGTTGTTGGTGTTAGTGGAAGGATGTTATGGGGGGAGTTAGAAGAGGGGACGTACTCGGCGACGGCTGCTGACGTTGCCAGTGGGAGTAGCTTGAGGGGCACCGGAGTCCATGATGATTGTTGTTAAGGTAAAGAGGTGTAGTGAGGTTGTGTATTTGTTGGTAGTAGAAGGAGGTTCGTGTGTTGTCGTGAATGTGCTAGGGTTGGATTGTGTAAGATGGTATGAAGATGCAGAGACAGAAGCCAAGAGGAGGGGAACAGCTGAGTTTATATCTTGGAACGAGCAACCAGAGATCAGACCAGCTACCGTCGATCTTTGGACCTGCCTTACTACAGCAGAAGTGGTCAGAGCGAGTGCAACTCTGCGGGATACCTACGTAGGTGCAGTTGCAGCACGAGCTAGACATGTCTCGACCCAAGCCCCAGAGCTTTGATCTCGCGTGCCACGAGAGAGGAAGTCAATCAACCATCATCGCTACAGAAACTGACCAATAGCCAGCCCAATCCGCAAGCCTTTGGCACATCCAAACCGTGCTGGCCATGCTTTTTCGAGCGTTAGTCAACTAGGCCAATGACAAAGGTGGCGCCCCCCCGTCGAACAGTCATTCCTTTAGGCTCTGCGCGACACTTCCCCAGGGAGGTATCGTTGGCCAACCAGGACGTTTCGATCGCCAGACGCTGGAACAGCTTCCCTACGAATCTCACAAGATAGTATATCCGCTATGGTAAACAGACGGTAGATAGATAGCAAAGCGGGGATCGAGGAGGAATATCTCGCTTGTGAATAGTGAGCATCATGACTCAAATCCCCCAAGACGCTGATCTCTACCCGCCAGATCCAAACGCGGAGAAGGACCTTATCGATGGCCTCGAAGCAGAGCTGATACTAGGTAGGTAGGTCACACCACCCTACAACTTGGCAGGGGGGATTGGTGACAAGCACCAGTAACTTTACGCGGGGAAATGTGCTCTCCCCCTCCAAGGACCGCAATTGACTGATTGTTTAACATGCATATGCCAATGCTTACAGTGTTGCATTGCACAAAGTCCGAGAGAGTCAATTACACTATTTGCTGCTGCTTATACAATACCTACAGTGAGATTGTGATGCCTCATTGAGAAACGGTGCATCAAAAAGGTGCATGGCATGTGGTTACGATACTCATGAGGAATACAGACGTCAAAGTCCGTCTTGAGATCGCAATGACGAGGTCTGAAGTGGATGCACCCGATTGCAGCTGGGGAAGGGCGGGGCTTAAGGGACGTGGGGCCGATCGAGTTGGTTATGTGGGGCCAAGACAAGAGCAACAGGAAGCTGCCGAAAGCGGGGGGGGGGGGGAACAACTGTAAGTGAAATACTATAGAAC
>ONZP01000263.1:0-33611 GCA_900312805.1 Fusarium torulosum
CCCCAAGACCCCCCACACGTCCTCCTCCTCGCCTCCTCCACCGGCCACTTATCAACCCTCATCCCCCTCCCCGAGACAACCTACCGCCGTCTCCTATCCGTCACAAACCAGCTCCTCCCAGCGCTCACGCCCCACGGTGGTCTAAACGCCAAAGCCCACAGACTACCCGACGGCATACGCCCTGTTGGAGTCGAGGCAGCTGGAGGAAGAGCCATCATCGACGGCGCTGTGCTGGCGAGGTGGGCTGAGCTAGGTGCTGCGAAGAGGGCTGAGATTGCAGGCAAGGGCGGTTATGATGGTGTGGCCGAGTTGAGAGAAGAGCTTGAGGGTGTATTGGGATGGAGTGGTCTGTCGTATTTCTAGGGAGTTGCTATAATTCTGGAAAGGAGGGTTGCCAGGTGATGTTTTATCGATACATAGCTTGGGTGTGCACAAATATTATCAAATCATCACTTCACCCCATTGAATCTGAAGATATTAAATAATATTACGTTTAATAATCTACTTCTCCCCATTACGACTGTAAGCGATTACACTGCAGATATGCGAGTAACGTCAATTGAACAAAGTGATGGTTTAGTCAAGATGCCCATTAACTTCATTGTAAGGCCAAATCGAGTGATAACTAAAAACCTTTTATTTCCCGGCTTGTTCGTCGCTGCTGTAATTCTGAACATGCCTCATCCAAATATATAACCTGTAGCGCCCATGTCATCGCGAATTCTTAAATGTGCACACCTCATTGGTCCAGCTGTAAGAGTAAGAAACCTTCTCTCGCATACATATATCCTGTAAATCCCTATAGCGCCTGCACCAATCCTAGTACTAATAAAACAAAAGTATTGCAATATTGCCCAAAACTCTTTATTGGACTTCGCCCTTCTTGCGTCGCATGCTGCCGAAACGTCGTCGGATACCATCGCTCAGGCGATGACGACCTGTCGAGTTGTTGCGACGGAGATCAGTGCCATTTGAGTACTCAGGAGTTGTTCGTGGATCCTCGCTAAAGCTGCGGTTATGGCTGACCGGTGGGCGTTGGCTACTTCTCATGTTCGATGAGAGTTCGTACTCGGCAGGTTCACCGCGGCGGCTGCGCTTGTGCTCCTTGAGGTCCTTCTCGTAGGTGTAAGAGGGCTCTCCCTTGCCCTTGAGATCATCGGGGTGGTATTTCTGTTGAGGTTAGCAAATGTCCGGTGGTCAAGTCATAGACAGGTCACTTACGATTCCGTCCCAGCGCTTGTATGCTCCGCCAACAGCATCGGGTTCTCTCATAAGATCGGCACCCTCCTCATAGTTGATGGTGTTACCACTTAGGTCCCGGTCGCCGCTAGGGATATCGGCAGTACCTGAAAGCGGCATCTTTCTTTGGAGAGAGTCCTGGATGTTCTCTCGTGGTGTCGCGCGGAGAGCCTCACGGTTGGACTCCTCAACGGCGGCAACGGGCGAGTACTTCTTGTTGCGGTTGCGGCTTGCAAGAGTGGCGTCATAGGGACCACCATGATGGTACGTACCGCCAATGGTATCCAGAGCATCAATGGTGTCAGTCATGGGCATTTGCTTGCGTCGCAGATGAGGCGCACGATCAGCTGCGCGAGCCTCCTTTCTAAGGATGTCAAGAGGACGGTGAGACATATCCCCTGGGTATCGCTGAATCAAAGAACGTTGGCGTGAGACTCCGCAATTGCTGGCGCTAAAGCTGCGGTTGTGCGAAGGTTGAGGTCGGTTGCGTGGTGGAGGAGCCCGAGCACTAGCTGAACGGTTGATGGTGTTGCTAGATGGGTCACGGCGAGTCTCGTACGAATTGGGAGGAGAGCTCGGAGGAGACACAGACACTGACGGGACTGATGATTGACGACGCGAACCTGCCGCGTCTGAGAAAGGGTTCGAGGGGTGGAAACTGTCGCGGGTAGGGCTGGCAGACGTTGGCGGAGTGGGATAACTGCCGTGACGATGTCTTTGGCTTGATCTGTGCTTGCGATCGGTGTCCGCAGAACGGTCTTGGCTTGTTTTTAAGCTTGAGCTTTCAAGAGATAGATTGTGAAGTTGAGCGGAAAGGTTATGAGATGCGCCGATTCCGGTGTCTTGATTGGGTTCAGGATCGTTTAATGGATCGAGAATGTAAGCCTTGGCCTGGAAGAATTGGTATTAGAATGGTTTGAGAAAATAAGAAGATAAAATTCAGAATGAAGTGAATGCGCGATGGTCTTGTAAGTGGTCTGTCTTTTCCAACGTCATCAGGCTTGCGTGGACAGCGGGCTGTGGTACTACGTAGTGCAAGTGGCTGGACATGGTTGGCTGCTTGGCTAACAGCTCAATCGTGGTAAGATCCCAGACCCAGAGAAGGATCGGCATTGACGCAATGAAGGCCAGGCGAAGTGATAAAGGGTCCCTGACGTTTTTCCATCTTGGGCAGACTTGGGATGACGTTACCGTCGGCAGGGTCGGGCAGACTTGGAGAAGCGCACAGAAAGTGACTGTCCCCTGGCCAGGGAACGGAAGAGGAAAAGACCGGGCCACGGTGCGCATTGACAAGCCAAGCTAGTCAAGATAGCTTGGCTATCTTAGCTCAGGTAAGGGTCCAAAAACGTACCCATTGCTTGTCACCTGATTCATTCATGGTGTGAAAGGATCCTGAAGGGAAGCGGGTTAATCGCACGCCGAACTGTTGTCGCAGAGTCGAGTCGCTGAAGACAATGCAATGGCAATCGAGTTGATGGGTGAAGTGTTGCGTGCAGTTCGCAAGTTACGTTGCGGGTGAGCGATACGATAAGTATTTGTTGAGGACGGTGATGAGTTGACTCTCTATCGCGAAGCTGGTTGGCCGATGTATTGATCGGTTTCGTTTGTTAATTGGACGAGTCGATAAGTGAAGCTTTTGTGTGAGAGAGGGGAGAAGAGGAAGGGGACAAACAAAGGTGGGAGGAGGTGCAGCTCATTTATCAACAGAAGGCACAGCACGCACCCGCAGCCTAAAGGATGAAAGGAGCTCTTTTTTCTTTCCGAATTATCTTAGTTACTACCTACGTAAGGCAAAGTCGAGGTGCAGGTGCAGGTACAGGTACGGATCCAGCTGCGGGCATGTGGTCTCTGCAACTGCAGTTTGTAGGTAGGGATTGTAGATCTTAGAGCGGTCTCGTCCCCTCTTCCCCATCATGCGCCCATTCACAGTTCACATCCTCATAGCGGGGGGGGACTTCCCGTGTCCTCGTGATCATGATTCTAATTCGAGCACAGCTAAACAAACACGCATTTGTCCACGCCGTTCAAACTTCAGCCGCTCCATCCATCTCTGACTCGACGCTATTTGACGCCTCGTCAACAGAAAGGGGACTTTCCAGGCCCAAGGTTCATGTCATCTTTCTAGCTTTAGAGGGGAGATGCAAGTATGTGTTATGGAGGAGGGGTCCAGGGTATTGAGGCTAAGGTGCCGGTAGTCGTCACACTCAAGCTTTTTTTTTTCCAGGTCAGGTCCCGCATTGCATGTCAATCAATGGATGTAAATCCGTCATGTCTTGGTATCTGGGTCGATCGGCTTGTCTCTACATCATCCTCTCAATCGCGGCTCACTCGGAAGTAAAAAGTGCAAGACGACGTCAGCTACACGAGTTTACAAAGCCTCAACGCGCGTCCGTTGGATCCAGAGTCGAAAGTCGAAAGACAATGGAGCTTGGACAATAAAGCGAGCGGTCAAAGGTACGGGCAATAGCATGAACATCTCTAGAATGAGTCAAGCACTCAAGACATGGGAAACCTCGCCATTTCATCCTGTCACCTGATGTAGTAAAACCCTTCTACTTGGGTCTTTACACTGCATGCGAACCTTGCACAATGTAAGGGTCTCGCCTAACCTCGCTACTGCTTGTAGGGACCATTTAGTCCGACCAGTCGTTAATGCTCGCTCTCCAATCGAGTGGCTTCCCGTCCGTTTCAAAGGCTAAAATAACGCTCCCCGGAGCATGACAGCTGGCGGAACCAACGCCCAGGTGGGGACAATTAGAGTCTAGACAGAGACATCACAGACCGCTATGTCTATGCATCGCAAGCGAGCACCTGCATTGATATGGATGTTTTGAAAGATTATCACCGAGATCTATCATTGAGCTCCAATTCCACAATACCTTTATTCATCGTTCAAGTCACACCAAACTGCTGGATGTCTATCACAGCCAAACAAAGACTCCTGTGCCTTGGCCATCCAATTGCCGCATCGAATCCGCCATGACGTGTGCCATTGCTACCCTACGCGAATGCATGATCGGCAGCAACATGGAGATATCCAGATTCCAGACCTCGGATCTTGCCATTGCGCACAAAATGCTTCAGGAACGGGTTTAATCAGTGAATTGGAAGAATTTGGTCATTGCAGCAACGTTGCAAGCATGTGCTTGGAGCTAAAACAGGAAATGGTGTCAACTCAATTGTCCGACACTCGGCCTCAGCCGTTTCACACAGGTGAAGGTACGTACATGTCCTGAGAACGTTGAATTTTTTACAATAATTATGACTAGAACTTGCTTTAATTTCTACATAACTTAACAAGGTTAGAGACCATACTACAGCATATGTCTAAGATTAAAACGATTCTCCCATAAACTCATCATAAAGATAGATCAATATTACACAAGATTCCTCGGCTGGGAACTCACACGGACACCGTTTACACCGCCCCCACTATCGGGAGTAATTGCTGTGTAGCGTGTACGGCAACATACCTTCTCTAGACACCAAAGACAAAGGCTGTTTATCCGCTCTGATCCGTTAGGAGCTCTATTATCAGAAAAAGCACCAACGAGATTACGTCTGTATGACGTATAACTTCGGTTTCACGGATAACGGCTTGTATCAATGGCTCTCGTCGACTACTCATCCTCAGACTCCGAGTCTGACAACAACTCCGGCTCCGACCCCGACTCCCACCGTATCAAGCGCCGCAAGGGGTCTGACGGCATCGCGGCCCACTCTAGGACACCAGATGGAGATGCAGGTTCCGTGACCAAAGACGCTGGCTCTATGCCACCGTTGCCCGATACCTTTCATGATCTGTATGCTTCTACTGTTCGCCAGAGTGTTGTCGATGACCCAAGTCTACACCAGGGGCGGAAACGTCAAGTTCCTCATGTAGTTGGCAACTGGCCCAGTCATATTTACACAGAATGTGAGTCTTCAGACATCAGTTGTACACCACTTCGTTGATAGCTAATTCATTCAGGGCATCCCTCTACCGTGCAGCATGGCCTGTTGACGAGTTTGATCGCAGACATTGAGAAGGAAGTGTCAAGCGAGATCAAGCTTCATAATTTCTTAACTAGCGATTTGGGGTCGCCTCTCCCACTGCACATCAGTCTGTCGCGGCCGTTATCTCTCCCCACAGGGATCAAAGATGAGTTCTTTGGTAAGATAACAGAATCCCTCAACAGTAGTGGAATTCCTCCTTTTGTTGTCAGGCCGCAGTCACTCGCATGGTTTAAATCACCCGACTCTGATCGCACATTTCTTATCCTTCGTGTAACCAGTGACTCGAGTCCTGCAACCGACAGCAAAGACGCACCAAGACCGCTGAATCCAGAGCTCATGAGCTTGTTGACGCGGAGTAACGCAGTTGCAATTCAGTTTGGTCAGCCAGCCTTGTATCAGCGCGATGTAAAAGAGCCAGTTGGAGATGCGTTCCATGTATCCATCGGCTGGACATTCAATCTACCAGCTGATAAAATGACTCTCAAAACACTGCGACTTTTCAAGCAACCCAAGTTTGACGACATACGGAAATGGGAGATCAGCGTCCCAGGCGTCAAGGTCAAGATTGGAAACGTTGTGAATCACATCGCGCTGAAAGAGATCGGCCGAAGCGGCGCGCCTACAAAATCTCCATTGTTCCTAAAGACATGATAGTAGCGGGTCATGGTTCACGCCATTGATAATAGCGCAACCATCATACGTTTGCTGTCCTGGAACGGTAAAACCAACGTCGATATTAAAAATAGAGTCATGCGAAGTCTGCCGGGCTGCTGCCGGACTGCCCGAGTGAAACGGGTGGATGTCTCGGGATGGCTGAGATTCGGCTATCGTTCTAGAAACTTTGGGCTAGGTTAGCAAGCACCAAGCACCAATTCGATGTCGTTAGCTTTACGGGTTTAATGGGCGATAAGGAGGAAAGATGCAGTGATAAACACATGGAATGCTTCTACTGGATAAAGAGATAAACAGTTCTACTCGAACTAAGGAATTGAAATGCAAGTCTAAAATTAACACAAGTTATACGCTAAGAATCATCCTAAGAATTAGTGAAATTTAGGTAGACTCTTTGATCGGGATCGGGCAGTCCAGAAGCAGTGTTACTTGAAGCAACGGATGCCCGGAAAGCGAAAGAAAACGATGTGACATCATTCATGGACCATGACGTGACGTTGGTCCTTGGGAGAGAGGTAGGATCGCAAGCTGAGAAGAGGATACACCAGCTGAATGTCGTGGAATGGGAGATCAGACCATTATCGTAGTAAAGTGAGGGTTTTGACACTTCGTAGGAAGGGAGGAGACTGGGAAGATGAAGACGCTGACCTAGACACGGGACGATTCTTGTAAGACACGGATGGATTACACGTGCTCAATTGGGTTTTAACGGCATCAGCTCAGTTGCGAAATGACATGAGGAAGGGCGAGCCAGGATGTGCATGGACGATTATTGTTGTTTGTCCCGGGTCTATTGTATTAGCGTGTTGCAGCTATTGCATTGTCATGAAAAGCTTTAAACAACCGAGATGTGCGGCATCGAAGTTTCGCAGAGCTAATAAAGCACGGGCCCCTAAGAGTAAGGGTCTGGTTGAGCTTGAAGCTGGCTGCTGGCAATGGCCTGGATGGAAAAGACCCGGAAACGAGAGACTTGTATCCGTAACTTAGCTGGTTCCATTATGAAGGCCCGACGGTCGTAGGTCCCTGAATAAACAAACCCCTGTCACTGAGATGGAGGGAAAACGCTGTCGATCATGTCGTATTGGAGGGGTACGAGGGCAGACGATCAAAGACAACAGCATGAAAAGGTTTCAAGTAAACAACAAGCTATGGCTTTTCTGACACGAATGGGATGATACGATAGGTCCTGTATCTTGTTTATGAGATGAGAGACATGACTAACGTCAGGTGGAGGCTATGCTTGAGAGACAAGATGATTGATTAGGTAGCCTGGATGTCACAGATTACCCCAACAGGCGTGAATCATGCTTGGAGCTAAGCCAAGATAATGGATATTGCCAATTTGATAACTTCTTATTCGTGAATTGCGTACGGACATATTGAGGATACCCCATAAGAGGGGAGATGTTTTGCAGTGTTGCTGCTGCTGTTGCTAAGGAGTTGAAATTCTTTGTTTACTTTCTCAAGCCACTACCCACCAAAGCCCACCAAATCCACCCCGCTCTTCAGGCTCTCACTCTCACCCACTGACCACCCAGGCTCCTTCCCGGCTCTGCATCGAACGCCGTTGGTGCCATCCCATCCAATCCATCCTGTCCATTGCCTGCCATTTCAGGTCGTTCACTCGTCACCCTCAACACCATCACCGAAAGATTTATTTTCTCCCCTCTTCATACTCTTCCTCCTCTCTTCTCTACACTCCACCTCATCTTTCCTCTTCACTTCTTTACGCAAGGATTTGTCGGTTCCTCCCGTCTCGGCAGTCTCTTCTTCCAACGAGACCATCTTGATTTTCCTAACGCCTCTTTAACTTTTATCAGCCTTGTCGTGCCTCCAAATCGCGACATTGTTGAAGCTCGGCTACTCAACGCCAGCTCTTTTAAACGCCTGATTTCTCAGCTACCGAGACCAAACCGGTTCCAGACGACCCCTCGTCTCCGTCCAAATTCTACCCCGGGAAATCTTTGACCGCCTCCGAAACCCAACCTCGCGCTGCAAGATTTCCTCCACCGATCGCGCGTGATATTTCAAACATTCTCAGATCCAGATTGTCTCTCTGCCACATCTCACCGAGCTCGACAAACAACAAACCGCAGAAACACGCTCAATACAGCTCCACCATCCATCTTGCAACGCATTGGGAAATAGCTGTACCGACTGACTCTGTTTTGACCCGCACTCACCAATCGATCGGCCGAGCTCTTGTGCCCCTCCCCGCACCTCTCGACATTTCGAGCTCTCCCCTCATCAACACCTCAATAATCAACAAAACCTCCATTACACGCCAAAATGCCTTTCAACATCGATTCCTCGCGCCGGAATAAGGCGCCCCGACCTCTCTCAGACTCGGAGCGCGCCCGCGTAGAAGAGTTTATCGACTCCATTCACTACTCTGCCCGGTATTCCGACAGTGAATATGAATACCGTCATGTTCAGCTCCCTAAAGCCATGCTCAAGGCTATTCCCAAAGACTACCATGACTCCGCCAAGGGAACCCTCAAGTTGTTGTGGGAGGAGGAATGGCGAGCTCTTGGCATAACCCAGGTACGGCATTGCGCCCTTGCCAAACCGTGCTTCCATCTTTAACGGATAGGAAACGGCGTTCGAAGCGACCAGGACTGACAAACATGCAGAGTCTAGGATGGGAACATTACGAAGTCCACGAGCCAGAACCGCACATTCTCCTGTTCAAGTATGTTGCTATAGCCATTCCATCTGGGGTCCGATCTTCCGAAGCCTCTGTGATAGCTGACATGAATTTTAGGCGACCACTCAACTTCCAGCCACCTCAGTAATCGACTAGACTCCACACGACTCAGATTTCCCCCCCAATGTATCATACGCATTTATTGCACAGCGCCCTTTTGTCGGTACCATACTCAAAGCTCAGACAGAGGCCCCATGCCGCCTCACGATTTCACGGTTTGCACATTAAGATATAAAGAGAGAACAAAAAGAGACTTTATTGGTTCAACCCGATCGCAATGTCCCATTTAGTGCTCATCAGCATCCCTCGGCCCTGGTGTGCTGTTGTCATGGAACGCTATTCCCTGCCGAGAAGTGAAGGGAGGCTCATTTACCAATCTCTGGTCTGATGTCTAGTATGACTCGTAGCTGCGGGCTGGTTGTCCGGACGGCAGCGCGAGTGGAAGGGATAATTCAATGCGGAATGAATGGACGATGGAGTCGCGAGTTGGATCCGGTCAGTCCCAACAACTCAGACATGGGGACAGTACGTTATAATACGTTGTTGGATCTGGAACGATCCGGAAACGCTTCGCGTCGGTGTTTGGTTTGCTTGGGCATCTCAACAAGTGCTTACTGATTTTTCTAACGTGTTTATTTAAATGTCTCTGATTCGGGGATACTTTGGAGGGGACGAGATGTGGCTTTGCTCAATGATACCCTTCTATAAGCATGATGGGAAATGGGCTTGGTGAAGGGGAATGGTATCAAGTTACCTATAGATACAGGATTGTATGTGGGAGAAGATGGCGTACAGCATCGCATACTAATAGGCAAACAACCATGATTGATTTAAACACCGATAGTTCACTGCATGTCGTGAATATGGCCTCATTTTATAGTAATATGTGGTTTTCGGTCAGCTAACCGTGAATCATCACGGGTGGTGGCTGGTTCCAGAACCGTGGTTGTAGATGCGCCACATTTGTGAAACAAGACGGAGGAAATGGAGAGGTGGGAAAACAAGGGCGAATGTCATACGATGATGGTGGTTGGACGGATTGCTGAGAAATGTCCTAGGTCTCGTAGTAGGATGTTCGTTGGGTAATAGTGAAATGGAAATTACTCTGGTCTGCTCACACTAATGGGTTTTTGACAATGTATGCTTTTCACTTTGGGTGGTTCTTTGGCTTACACCGAGTCTTATGTGAGGATCCTCAGATGATCAGGGACCACGCATAAAGTCATTGCATTCAGGAAACTCGACCGATCGTCTGATGTTGGTCCGAAGGTGTCCCAAATCCGTTAGTGTTGGCTTGAACGTGCTTGGAAATCAGCCCAGATGATTTGCTTGGTAATTGGCTGTTTTGGACACCTTTCACTTACACAGGATAATTGTAAGGGATGCAACTGAAGGCATTGTTCCGCATCTAGGGGAAAGTACTGTTGATTTGATTGTACTAGAAGTTATGAATGGATCCTCTCTATAATAGGAATTATCGGCGACTCTGGTAATTATTCTGTAGTAGTGATTCGATAGACTTCTAGATCAATTCTATAACGACTTCGCCTCAAATTCGTCAGGTACGGAAGTCGGAGGGTTCGAGAGTACCACATATCAATAGCCAGCGTGGCATCTTCTTGTATCCCGTACGTGGCTTAGGATCTCACGCGAGCGCTTTATTTATAACTCATCCGATCGTCAGCTCTTTTTTGAATCATTGAAGTATATCTGCTCATGACCTTATTCACGCCCTCGTATTCTTTTGTTTAAAGTTGGTCCCTACAACGTTTGTTCGTTGAATGTCTTTGATAAAGGTACAAGTCTAAGTTACCGTTCGACTCAATCGCGCTTTACCCACCTAGGCAAGGTGTCCATCGCCGCCCGCCGAAGCCGTCAACCCACTTTGTCTGGGCCTACTTTCATACGTCGCTTCTTCAAACTTTAGTCTTCTTAACTACGACGGCAACTCTCGAGACAGGGCATCTTTCTTTGTTTCTTTTTTACTTATTTATCTATCTCACTGTCATCTTCACTCGCTGGTGACTGGGAAACTGCGTCTTTCAGATAAATACGGCATTCGCTACATACGTTACACTACAATCTGAATACCCTGTCATCCACACACCGGCCTGTCGCTATTTCTGCTTAGAGCATTGAGCTCGTTGACACTTTGCAGCCATGAAGTCTGCAAGCAGACTATTCTATCTCTCTGTGTTCGCCCTTTGGGCTGCACCAGGATCTTGCGAGAGTTCTCCTGACGAATGTCCTGTATGTTGATCGCCACCTGGTCTTGCCAACTATGCACCACGCCACCGCCCAAATCGCAAGCTTGTGGACCACGTTGCTAACATGGCTCCTCCATAGATCTCACCCAAGTCTATCGTTGGCGATGCCTGCGCTTCGTATGCGACTCTCGACAGACTCAACTCCCAGACCAAACCCGCCGTCGACGACCTCACCCACAACACCGACTTTTTCTCACACTACCGAGTAAACCTCTTCCACAAGAAGTGTCCCTTCTGGAATGACGAAAACGGCATGTGTGGAAACATCGGGTGTGCGGTTGAAACGCTGGACAACGAGGAAGACATCCCCGAGATCTGGCGCGCACACGAGCTTGGTAAGCTCGAGGGCCCTCGTGCCAAGCATCCTGGCAAGAAAGCCCAGCGCCAGCACCCTCAACGACCTCTCGGTGGTCTCCTTGGCGAGAACGTGGGCGAGAGCTGTGTGTTTGAGTACGACGACGAATGCGACGAACGAGACTACTGTGTTCCCGAGGACGAGAGCGCTAGCTCGAAGGGCGATTATGTGAGCTTGGTCAGAAATCCCGAACGGTTCACGGGATATGCAGGTGATGGCGCCAAGCAGGTCTGGGACGCTATCTACCGTGAGAATTGTTTCCAGAAGAGTTCGTTTCCCAAGTCTGCCGATCTTGGTCTGTCTGGCTGGCAACATGGCCCTGCTGCCCAAGACTTTAAACAGATCCTTGATGCAGCTGGTCGCCAGGCACAACTAGAGGAGCGTCGCCAGGAGAACCCCAACACTCCTTTTGTCGCCAACACCGGCTTCGAGGTCGACGATCAATGCCTTGAGAAGCGTGTCTTTTACCGTGTCATGTCGGGAATGCACGCCAGTATCAGCACTCACCTGTGCTGGGACTTCCTTAACCAGACTACTGGCGAGTGGCACCCGAACCTGTCGTGCTACGAACATCGTCTGCACAAGTTTCCCGATCGCATTGGAAACGTCTACTTCAACTACGCCCTCATGACCCGTGCCATTGCCAAACTCGGTCCTTATCTGCAAAAGCAAGAGTACAAGTTTTGCATGGGCGATACTTCAGAGGATGAAGCTACTCGCGCTAAGGTTCTCGAGGTTACCGAGAAAGCTGCCAGTGTTCCCCAAATCTTCGATGAGAGCCTCATGTTCGCTAACGGCGAGGGCCCATCCTTGAAGGAGGACTTCCGCAACCGTTTCCGCAACGTCAGTCGCCTTATGGATTGCGTTGGCTGCGACAAGTGCCGTCTCTGGGGTAAGCTCCAGACCGTTGGCTACGGAACCGCCCTCAAGGTTCTTTTCGAGCTCGACAACAACAACGAGGATGTTCCTCACCTTCAACGCACCGAACTTGTCGCTCTCTTCAACACTTATGCTCGAATCAGCAGCTCTCTCCACAATATTGGCAGCTTTCGTCAGATGATGGAGGAGAAGCTTGCGGGTGAGGAGCTTGGGGAGGTCCATGAGAAGGATGAGCTCAACTTCCAGTTTGACGCTGAGGCTGCCAATAATGACCAGATGGATGAGGCCGTGAGGGATTTCATCGCGCTGCGACGGAGAGGTCCCAAAGGAGATAGCCTAATGGCTCGTGTTGGGTTCGAAATTGCTCAATTCAACGGTGCTTTGCGCATTATCTTTGGGGGCTGGCTCCGCACTCCAAAGGCACTGTAAGTTTACATCTCCACACAGCACTCAAGACAACGACTAACATATCACCAGTTGGAGCATCTTCTCATACGAAGTCCATCGTCTATACCGAGTCTGGGTTGGTCTCCCCGTTAACAAGCGCTGGTGGAAGCTCGGGCTCCCCAATCTCAATGTAGACGTGGACCGAGACGAACTATAAACAGCATTGGTCATTTTTAAATACACAGGCGGCTGTTCTTTTCTTTCCTGCAAGCATATATGATGAGAAAACAAACCTCAGATTGGAGATGTTGGCATCACCCCGGCGTTTGCTTTTTGGTACCCTGTTATTTCTACGGAGGAATTTGTTAGGCAGTATACTAGGCATTTCGATAGGCGTTTTTGAGGGTTGGTACGAGATGAATCAAGACTGGCCTTTTATATGGGTTGAGTATATAACGAAAAGACTGTTTATTGATATGTACATGAGTGAATTGGTGTATCCGTGTTGATGTTTCCAAAATTCGTACAATGCAGACCTCGAGGCCATGCTTCAGCCTGGTAGGCGTATTTGAATGCTTCTTTGACACTCTTGTTCTTTCATATCAGCGTGCCAGGTTTTCCCTGTGGCTTTGGATCGTCGCTAGCATTCCTTTGTACATCTTCTCACGGCCCCTAAGGGGATCATAGTCGGGAGGATAACCTGTGATGCTTAGAATGACCTGGTTGGTGACCAGAAGACCGAAGACAGCAGATATTGTGCCAAGTACAGGGAGAATAGATGCGGAATGGGGCGTGGTTATAAGGTACAGCAGGCGTGCAAAAAGTCATAACAATTTCCTATATTTTATATTTTATCTAGACTTATTTAAGTTTGATGAAGCATGTAATTTATATAATTCTCTGAAGTCTTATACTTAAGACTACAAAGATCTTCTAAGTATAGTGAGCTTATACAAGTTTTAATAACTTCCCCTGTTCTTCTCTAAATTATATAATAATTAATAAACTTATGTAAACTTATTAGGTCTTATTTAATTTTCTATTAAAATCATCCTAATTATTATACATCTTATATTATTTTTATCCTCTTATGATTATTTTAGTAGAGCTTAACACCCTACCTAATTATCAGGACTTTTGCACGAGACTGTACGATAAATATTTTATACTAGGTGTTTGACAATATCCCAGGCTGACTTACTATTGGTACTTTTGCACGGGTAAACTCCCTAGTTCCAGCACATCGTGAAATTGGAGAACCGTGGAGCAATGACACATAATTACCACCTCGATTATCTGAAAACAAGAGATGAGAGTAATGGTTGACTACCACATGCAACGAGAAGCGAACAGCCAAGAGCTTTGGTTGTAAGTGAGAGACATGAACTAGTTGGGGGCCAAAAACCAGGGGAATTTTCGCTTTGATGCCCTTGATTGAGGGAGCAGGGGTGATAAAGCCGGGGTACAAGATTCTGCGGGAAGTGAAGAACCAATATGCAAGTTAAAGGAGGTTGTAGAGACACGGGAAATACACTTGGGGAGTCAATTAAAGACAATTATGCATGGCGTTGAAGAATTGAATAAGTAAAATAACTGTGTGAAATCTTACATCGAGTCGTCTATCACTTCATGTCAAGTTGTGAAGAGCGAAGTGGTGTTAGTTACAATCCTCCGACAAGAACAACTCGATTCGAGTCAAACGTCCATGGATCACGCAAAATGCCTGACTACACCCTGAGCCAATGTAACAAAGTAAAAAGCAAAAATTGTCATTTCAAGGTCCTTTTGCACGACCACCCACGTAGTAATCTCATTTGCACAAGCGTTGCTGAAACGAGCGGTGTTGGTTGTTGGTTCAAAGACAATTCTCTCACCACCCAGTCAACAAATCCAACCAATAGAGTCGACCAGAGTCTCACCATCAACCAATAACGTCAATCACACACTCTACCGGTGTGGTTGCCGCCCTACCAGCCTGGCGGATACCATGACGACGACCCCTTTTACCGACAGGTTGGTTCTGGGGGGAGGACCTTTTTTAGTTTCCCGTTCCGCTGGCTTGGGTCTTCCCGTTTCTTGTGTGTGTCCTTTGTGCAGGGCTGGAGGAGGAAGGTGTATGCAGCTTAGGAAATGACATTGTTACATGGCAGTTCAGCTGTGGTCAAATGCTCCGTCTGACTGCTTCCAATTGCTAAACCCCCGCGGACACAGATGCCAAACCGTCCCAGATGGGATGTTCTTCCCTTGCTTCGAAGCAGTTCTGTCCAGGATTTGGGTTTCAAAGCCTTCTAGGCGGACGGTTCGCTAGAGCGGGAGGTCCGAACTTTTTGTCTTATCCTATGGTGCGGCTGCGGTGTCTTCCCCGGCCGCGGATGTGATTCCGGTGCAGATTGGCCCGTACTGTTGGGACCAAGTGGGTATGCATGAGATGCGAGGTGATGTGATGTGATGGCCGTTATCCGTTGCCTCGTAGGCCCAGATGCTCGGGTCTGGTTCCTTTGTGTCGGTAACGGGAGGAGCCTTGTCTTGGCTGTTATTGGAAGCCCTATAACTAGTCAGCTCGTTCCCCGTGGTTGCGTGTGGGTGTGTTTTGTGCTAAGTCAGTTTCTCCTCACCTACTGCAAAAGTCGTGGTCATGGATCCGTTATACGGCGTTGGTGGCTCTTGTGCGTCAACTGAACAAGTCCGGAATGGCCCCAGACGGGATAGCAGTATCAGTCTTGACGATGTTGCTTACAAGCGGTTTGTCTGACATGCCTTGCTTTGTTGAGAAGAGACTAACATGGTGCTATCAGGTGTGTCCCTGGACCTGCTAGGTCTCCCCCCGTTTCGCTTGAGCTTGAATGTCTTGGAGAACCACAAGAAAGTACTATTGGGCATGAGTGTTCCCTGCCTGTACCTAGTACTGGTATTTCGCCTTCGGCCGTTGTACCCATGGAGGTCTATCTTCAGTGCGATGAAAGCCATGAGTCCCGGATGATGAGGCTGGGCGGTACCATATTGGAGCAAGGCAAACAAACCTGCGAGCCAAGGGACATATCACCTTTGCCAGAGACTTCCAGCTGGGAGATTGTCAATTATCCGACGACATTAGGTCAAGAAGTGCCCAGCACTCCTATGTTGGAGCCTGCGCTGAACTTCAAGGCGACTAGCGTTCGGCCGACAAAGACAACGGACTCAAAGGTCGAACCAGAAGATCTTCTTTCTGTATGTTCGGACTCAGAGATGTCCGAACTATCACTACCTGTCGCTCTGCGTGCTGGAAGTGACAGCACAAGTGTCTACAAAGATGCAGTCGCTAAGTATCAAGCTGCTAAACGATCCAAGTATGCATTGCCTGCTCTTGAATTAGTGTACGAACTAACAATATATAGGGGCGCTACTGGGAAGACTCCTGATATGAAGGCTCGCATTTATAAGGGGAAAAGAACGAGGAACTTTGGAAAAGCGAAGGAGACGGGGGAGGGGAGGTAGTTACCGTGAGACACGTTTTTTTTTGTAAATCGCCCTCTATGAGGTTTTCTCAATGTATGATTTGTTGTTTCTTTTCTCTCATCAAATGTTTTAGATGCGATCTCTAGCATGTTTCAAGAAGATACGGTGGGTTCAGGTTGACTCTCCTTGCTCACATCAATACCGAGCAGAAAAGAGAAGAACGCCAAAAGGAGCTATACACGTCAGTCACATGGCACATAATCTCTCACAAACAACCTACCAGCATGCTGCATATACCCAAAAGGTGAATCTCAAACCCCCCAACCAACGCTTTCCCCCTCATCATGATCTGCTGATGTCTCCAAGTGCGGGTAGCTCCGAGAAGGATCGTGCCGATAGAGAAAGCATAGCAGGTCAATGCTAGGGGCTTGCCGGTGACGAAATATCCAAAGCCGTGGACGTGATACCCCTCGTGATGCAGAGTGAAGAGCTGGGCTACCAACGTGCCTATCATGGACATCATGACGGATGTGCGGAGGTAGCCAAGAAAGGTCCGCTCGTTTGCTGGGAGGTGATATGTCAGTGAGTCCTTCTCAAGAGAGATGTCATTGCAATCATTAGTTGGTGTATATCATGGGACATATGCCACACCCTCAACCACATAAAACAGATCAACCATGTCCCGCGTCTTTCAAAAGAACCTCACAAGACACACATTCCCAGCATTCTACCCCCGAGCGTAACAGAATTCTTCCTCCAATCTCACCCGCGCTGACCCTTCCCCATGCGCTTCGGTGCACATACCTAGATGATCCCTCGACGCCGACAGGTCAACCTCACAGCTAACGTAGTCCCGCCAAAACCTCCCCAGCCGCGTCTTGCTCGTGCTCTCGCCGCTGGTGCTATCATTTCCGGTTTGCGGCACGGCGGATCCTTCTCCGTTGCTGTTTCGGTCAGTGTCGCTGTACTCCCGTGTGTGAGAAGGGCGGAGACGAGGGCCTGCTCGGTTGGACAGGTCCTGGAGGGAGTATTCTGAGTTTGAGCGAAGCATCGTGCGATGGATGGTTCCAAAGTATATATATACACGTCTACATATACATATACATTCATCAAAAAGAGTGACACTTGAATATGTCTCACGATGACTCGTCGTTGAAGGAAGAAAGGGAGTTACGAGTGCCAATCGTCGGCCACCACGTGCGGATGTCGGCGCGTATAAGCGGAGGTTTCCCGACAGCCATGAGCTTACAAGGGCCCCGAGCCGGCCCCTCTTAGCCGGAGACGACGGAGGGTGGGATCCGTTTAATCGAGCCGGAGATCTAAGACATTTGTAACGTCTCTCTTGTGATAAATAGTATAGTATGGGATTTACAGTGTGAAGCAAATATCAGTTTTCTTCCTTTAATTTATTCGTAGCTACTACATAGGTATGAGCTATAATCATCGTGCAATATGATTAACAATAATACATCGTTCCGACTACTTGTATAATCCGTGTTAACAACCCATTTATACCACCCAACAGCTGAACAAGACTGTCTCAAAACGATCTACTCGTGCATGCAATGCAGATCGGCACTTTTTCGGCTGTTATCAATCAAAATACCCCTTTCAGCAACCGGACGTTTGTTCAGCCCATTCCCCATCCCTCTTTTAAGTCTCTTGGCTCTCTTTCAAATGCCGAGCTTCCTCATCCGGCAACTGCAACGAAAACGTCCATCGGCAGCTTCTTTTTCGTTTATTTTCTTTTTTATATTCCCTTGTTTATCTCGGCTCTTAACTCCGGCGGTACGCCCCGGCCGGTACGACCAGGAACAGGCGGGCCGAGACACCGGGGGAGAGAGCACAGGAATTGTACTACCCGATTCGCTCGTGGTGTGCTGCAGTCATCCACTGGAAAACTGTAAGAGATGGGTTCCCAGGCTGTCGGTATTTTTCTCCTTTGGGGGGATGGATCATCCTGCGGGAGTTGTCGTGAGGGCTCAGCTGAGAGAGTATAGATAAGAAGGCCCCAAGAATGATTTCTCACAACGTTGCTTACGCAGAGAACATGTGAAGACTTCGCATCTAGCTATCGAGGTGGCTCCACGTGTCTCTTATCTCTCTCTAACATGTCTAAACTCTCCGGAAGCCCCGGTATCATTTCGCCGCTCTCACGGTCCGTATCAACCGGCAAAGTCCAACATGTTTCCCCGTCCCCCGTCTGCATCTTCTGTCTCTGAAACAGTCCTCAAAATATCCACTCCCCTGTTGGGTTCGCCGGCTTGTTCAGCCGGTCCGTCTAAATAGATCACGCAGCAAACCTCGCTCCCATAGGCTGCTGCTCACCTTCTGTTTACTGCTTATTAGTGAATAGAAAACGCCATATCTCTGATCTGTGAACCCTTGTTCCCTGCGATCTTGAGTGTTGTGCGTTTGCTTATCCCGTTGCCTTATGCTACGCAACAGCAGATGACCCTATGTGCCGCGCTCGTACGTGATTGCATGCGGTATAAGGGAGCCTAGCTATAACTTTGGGTTTCGTTGATACACACTCTTCTGCATTGTACCTCGGCTCGACTTGCTCCTGTGTCCATTTGTAGTTTGTCATTCACTTGATATATCAGCCTCAGTTCAGCATACAAGACCAGCATACCATTCGTGATAGCTCTGCCAATAACACCGCAATGGACGATTCAAACACCCCCTCAACGCCAGACACAGAGTTCTCTCCTCCATGTAGTCCTCAGCAAAAGATCCAGCATCTACGAGATACCCGTTCTGCAGCAAAGGAGAAGCTGACGCAACTAACATTAGAAGAAAAGGTATGAAGCTTCAACTTCTTCGATAGACATACACCAACTCTTTATAGGTCTCACTTCTCACGGCCGCAGACTTTTGGAGGACAAAAGCTATTCCTGAGAAGGGCATTCCTTCAATCAAGACAACGGATGGTCCCAATGGCGCACGCGGTGGTATCTTCGTTGGCGGCACAAAGGTCAGTAGCAGAGTTCCTCACAGCATCACGACTGTAACTGAACATACAGGCCGCGTTGTTTCCCTGCGGTATCTCCCTCGCTGCAACATGGAACAAGGATCTCCTATACCAAGTTGGACAACATTTAGCGCTCGAAGTTCGAGCTCGATCAGCGGAAATGCTCCTGGCTCCAACTGTCTGTATGCATCGTCATCCTCTCGGGGGTCGTAACTTTGAGTCCTTCTCCGAAGATCCTCTCCTCACTGGAAAACTCGCTGCGCAGTATATCAAGGGTCTTCAGGATCAAGGTGTTGCGGCTACTATCAAGCGTGAGCACCGTCTGTGCAACGCTAGGTTGTATATGTACTAACAGATCGGCAGATTTCGTCGGAAACGAGCAAGAAACCAACAGACTAACGATAGATTCGCTCATCACTGAGCGACCTCTGCGAGAGATCTACCTAAAACCGTTTGAGATTGCAGTTCGAGAGGCCAACCCATGGGCTGTCATGTCTTCGTACAACCTCATCAACGGTGTGCACGCTGATATGAACCGACACACACTCAAGGACATTCTTCGTGGAGAATGGGGATACGAGGGGTAAGCCAGTCCATTCAACAAACATGACCATAACCTAACTTTTGTAGAACCGTGGTTTCAGACTGGGGCGGCATCAACTCATCAGTGGAAGCTGTGGAAGCAGGCTGCGATATCGAGTTTCCTTACTCATCAAAATGGCGTCTCGACAAGCTCATTACTGCCGTCAAAGAGGGCCGCATGTCGATAGAGCATATCGATCAAGCAGCAGAGAATGTACTCACACTGGTGGAACGACTCAAAGGGGGCGATATGTCACCAGAGCGACCAGAGCGCGAAGACGACCGCGAGGAAACAAGACAACTGATCCGAGCTGCCGGTCACGAAGGTCTCACGCTTCTCAAGAACGATGGCGATATCCTCCCTATCTGTCCCAAGTCTACCAAAGTCGCCGTCATTGGGCCAAACGCCAACCGACACATTGCAGGTGGTGGTGGAAGCGCGAGCTTGAACCCGTACTACAACACCATTCCGCTCGACAGCATCCGCAAGATGTCGCAGCAAAAAGTAGCTTTCGCCCAGGGCTGCCACATCCACAAATGGCTCCCTGTCGCATCAGAGTACTGCACCGAAAAGTCGGGCAAGCCCGGTGTCAACATCGACTGGTTTGCAGGAGATAAGTTTGAGGGCAGTCCACTAGTCAAGCAGCGCAGAACCAACACAGATCTCTTCCTCTGGGATTCAGCGCCTCTGAACGAAGTCGGTCCTGAGTGGTCTGCAGTGGCTACTACATACCTCGTCCCCAAGACAACAGGCAGACACACAATCAGTTTCATGAGCGTGGGACCCGGGAAGCTTTACGTCGATGGGAAGTTGGTTCTCGATCTATGGGACTGGACGGAGGAAGGCGAGGCGATGTTCGATGGCTCGATTGATTACCTCGTTGATATGGACATGGAAGCTGACAAGGCCGTCGAACTTCGCGTGGAGATGACCAACGAACTCCGTCCCATCTCCAAGCAGAAGCAATTCGGCATGACGCACAAGTACGGCGGTTGCCGTATTGGGTTCAAGGAGCAAGATAAGGTGGACTACATTCAGCAGGCCGTTGAGACGGCTCGTGAGGCCGATGTGGCTGTTGTTATAGTCGGAGTAGATGCTGAGTGGGAGTCTGAGGGGTACGATCGTCAGACGATGGATCTTCCTGCTGATGGAAATCAGGACAGACTCATTGAGGCTGTGGTCAAGGCCAACCCGCGGACAGTCGTCGTTAACCAATCTGGCAGCCCAGTGCATATGCCATGGGTCGATCGGGTGCCGGTCATTCTTCAGGGCTGGTATCAGGGACAAGAAGCAGGCAATGCGTTGGCCGATGTCCTCTTCGGTATTCAGAACCCAAGCGGCAAGCTCCCGGTAAGTAACTGTGACTTTTTTTGTAGAAGTCCTCGCTGATTGTAAAACAGAGTACATTCCCCAAGCGCATCGAGCACACTCCAGCGTGGCATACCTGGCCCGGCGAGAACCACAAAGTCCTGTACGGCGAAGGCCTCTACATGGGATACAGGCACTACGACCACGCCAAGATTGAGCCTCTATTCCCCTTCGGCCACGGTCTCTCATACACAACATTCGAATACGGCCGCCCTGAAATCTCAACCAGGACACTCACGCCCGACGGCGAAATCAAGGTCACCCTAGCCATTTCCAACATTGGGTCCCGCGCCGGCTCAGAAATCGTCCAGCTCTACGTCCACGACGAAAAGAGTCGGTTGCCAAGGCCGGAAAAGGAGCTTGTGGCGTTTGAGAAGGTGTCCCTTGAAGCTGACGAGACGAGACATATCACCATCAAGCTTGACAAGTACGCAGTTGGGTACTATGACGATACAGTCCCAGGATGGATTGCTGAGGAGGGCGCTTTCAAGCTGCTGATTGGCGCGTCGAGCACGGATATCAGGTAAGTTGCTGTAACATGAGCGGAAAATATGTACTAATTGCAGTAGACAATCGACGAGGTTCCATGTGAAGAAGTCGTTCACTTGGGTATTCTGAAGAAACAAGAGATGGTATCCGCAAGAGATCCGACTTCGTTGGATATTCGAACGCATCAGTCATTGTCCCAATTAGCCGCATTGAGATGCCGTATTTTATTGACAAGGCATCGTTGGCACAAAGCTGTGAAGCTGCTATTTGTGCGAGTATGAACTATTACTCCTAGCCCATGTCGGAACAAGTGTTCAATAGCCCTACCAGTCACAATTATTAGATGCAAACATATATCACGTCTGTTAGTTCGTAACATTGTGATCTCTGTCCTAAGACACCTTCCAATACCCTGAAAATGGTCCAAGACCAAGCGTCGTACTTCATATCAGTCTGATCTTATGTACGTGTTAGGCCAAAACTTGATGTGTGAAAATGGGCAGCTGGACATACCTTATGTGTAAAAATTATGCTGCCAACGCGCTCTCAACCCTCATGGCAATGCACGTCGGCGGTTCTGTTTGCAACGGGTCCATTCGTCTTCTCATCTACTATTGGTCTCGCTCATCGCGCGGTGTATTCTCGATTCGTCCATTGTTCTCTCTTCAATCGCGCTCCTCACGTTCCTCGCGTTCCTTGCCCTCGGGGCTGCGACTCCTGCTTCGGCCGCTGCGGTTTCGTCCACCAGCGCCTCGTCCGCGACCAGGCTTGCCAGGTGGGGGTCGTACGAAAGCAAAGTCCACCGAGATGGATTGCTCGAGAAGTTTTTGGTTGTGAGCGCCGTCGATGGCAGCACGAGCTTCCTCCAATGTCGTGTATTCGATGAGGGCGTATCCCTAAATCCATCCGCATGAGCAATCGTTCTATCCTGCTTCCCAAGCGCAGCTTACCTTGACGTAACCGCTTCTTCGGTCGAGGTTCAGGTGCATGTTCTTGATCTCGCCGTATTCTCCAAACAGATCCTGTAGAGCCTCCTCGTCGGCTTCTTCGTGTACGTTTGTAACTGCGATGATCCAACCCTCAATAGAGCGGACAGCGGTGGCCTTTGAATGTGTTTGCATGTCGGATTCGTTGCGCGCGGGGGGAGGAGAGCCCGCCTCGACGTCGACGTCAACATCCATTTCCACGTCGGCCATTTTGACAAGAGTTGTTATTTAAGGCGAGAGTTTTTCGGGACAAATGAAGGTGAGTGTGATGCTGGTTGTTTAGAGATGAAAGCCTCCTGGGCAGAGTTCAAGCAAGGTGGAAATTGATATCACGTGATGCATGCAAGGCGACCGGAAACAACGGTTATGGGATCATAAATATCTATTGAAGATATCATGCTTGGATTATCTACGGGCTGGGGTTCTGGATAGTTCTGGGCTCTGGCTCCGGACTGAGCCTTTACGCATATTTATATAGCTTGAAATTTAGTGAGGCATTGACTGGTGCTGGCAACCTAAGGCACACACAAAGTCGTAGATGTCATCCATCAGCGCGAGTCACTCGCCGAAGGCCCCGGGAGATTTGCAGTGTCTACGGAACACAAAGCAAAAGTTAAGCTCTATCGGCCAACATCACCAGTGAAAACGCCAACATTCACAGTTGCAACAGATGTTTGGTCGCGAACAAATGTTTGTTGTATTTGTGACAACTGACACCGGACGCCGAGTAGAGTCGTAGCGCTTCTTCGCCATTTCCTTTTCATTTTCGTAAGGGGCTCAGCCTCTCAAGCGACCCAACCCAATCCATCATCCCATTACTGAGTGAAGCAACCATTGTTGTGGTGAACCGTGTCCGCAAGCCAACTTCCCGATACCGCAAATCGTGTTATTTAACCAGTCGTTTACGAGCCGGGGTTGGGGTTCATCTGTGTCCGCGTTGTCAGTTCCCATACTCCTCTGCTCTGTGGCATCGAGTCTGCTCACCTTTCTCTTGCCACCAGTGAGGGTGACGTTGACGAATCGTCGGGTGTACTTGAGGCGCTTAAGAGCACGGCCCTTAGGGACCTTGGACTTCTCTTGCTTCTCAACCTGTTGTTCCGGATGGTTAGTGATCGTGTTCGTCGGTATTCGATGTATTCTAATCGGAGTGTCGTCGTACCTTAGGAGTCTGAGACTTGACCTTGCCTGCGAGAATGTTAGCGACAACGGAATCAGGGAATATGGTGAGGGCGAGCGCAACGTACCGGCACGGGCAAGAGATCCGTGAACTTTACCCATGATGAATGATTTGCTTGGTGGTGATGTGGATGGTGAGTCGCTAGCTGAAGGCGCGGCGAGATTTTTGGGAAATGGCAAATGTGTGGGCGGAAGGCGAGAGTCACACTCACGTGAGCGGGGATAAGATGCCCTCTCGGAAGAACTGGGTCCGAGTGGCGGAAGAGCATGCTTACATAATGCGATTGGACGATATCCAATTAGGCTCGTAGCCTGACACTGTTAAAGTCTGCCAACAGGTGAAAAAGTATGGATTTTGTAAGAGCATTGGGCCGCTCATTAGTTTCAATTCGTTTTGGTGCTCATTTCGCGGTTTCTTGAATAAGCTGGTGCTCTCGTTGAGCTTGAGAGTGATTATATGTGACGTCATTGGCGCTCTATTGATGTCTTAGATCCGACTCGTCTTTGTACAATGTGAAGAATCGCAGAGTCTCCAATACGAGTTCCCCTCAGCTATCTGCTCGGTGTTCTTTACCATTGACTCGTAACGCAGTTCCCAAATACCTAGGACCGTTACATCGTTCTACTTGCGCACGCAGGTACAAAACGTCGCGTGGCTAACATCGTGTAAGTGGCTGCGTTCCTGTTTACTGACAGCTACACCTTGGGCCGAAGGCTTGGGTCTAAAATACAATATCAAGCACTCAACACCATTTAATCGAGGAATTTAAGAACTGTTGTACTTTTGTGATTTTCAACTCGGTTCAAGAATTACGAGACAACACAGAAGTTGAGTGTCTTTGCTTTTCTTGATTTTCGTCGTGGTTGGCATAGGGTAAGTTTTACAGAAAAGTTCATCCACCAGTCTGCTTCAACAGTAATATCTAATGTCTTCAATGCAAACTCAGAGGTCCGTATGTGTTCAAAAGACGAATCCAGAACATAAAATTACATGGGTTATAAATTTCAATAGTTATTTCGATCACAGCTTGTTCATAATGTCTTGCATCGCCAGGGTTGAGATGAAAAGCACAAGAGTGGATATTTTGCTATATTTACACGAGCCCCAGATTCCGACAGGGTCTAGCCTAGCCGCCGGACTTAACTCATGCGAAGATACGAGCTTGATGAGACCATGATCTCTCACTTAAAAAGTGATGGCAAAAATTTGCAGAAAAGAACTCCATTGTAGCAATTGTCTTGGAGTGTCCTATTATTATCCTACGGCTAATCGAGCGGTAGAATCATTGAAGTGGATAAAAACAATTAGCATTTGACTCACCACATCAGAGAGAGCTATTCTGATGGAGATAGACTCAAGGGTATCTTGGCAAGAACTCTGTAGGCAATCTGTAGTTTGGCGCGAAATGTGAGTTTCGTTTCTAAGGCTGTTATCCAACATTGCCTCAATCGTGCCAGGTGAAGTTCTGTTAGTAGCTATATCCGGCGCTCCGTCGCAAGATGCACGGACCCTGAGTGTCGTTGATTGATGATTGCACAGACTCTCAGCGGATGGAAACAACACACACTCAATATCTCCCTTACAGATAGATCACATCACCACGCATTTGAATACCGCAGCTAAAAGTCTGTTGGTTAGTCGTGACGATACTTCGACTATCTCTGTTAGCGGGGTGGTTGGATCATGTTGTGAGGCCCTGATTGCTTCCCGCTACCTGGTGATCGACAGAAAGGCTGGGCTGGGATAGGTTGCACCAGGGGAATAAGTTAGCTGCAGAAAAAACAAGCCTCCCACGTTGTGTGTGCAACACGGCGCTGCGCTTTAATATCAATTGAGACTACTATTCAACCTTCTCACAATCATCCTGCCTTCATCGCACATAAGGTTACGGTTCATAGTGCGTTTAGCCCGTCGGCCAGCCACTGCGACATTCCTTTGTGTTAAGCTTACAACTGCATGTTTTCCTAACCGTCCAACCGTGAAGAAGACAGGGAAAGCCTAAATGAGCTTCCATGCAGAGCGCTGCTATGAGGCTAAACTCCAGAGTGTCGATCCAGAACCGTAGAGTCTGCTCATGAGTTCGTATCCTTCCAGACTGAGACATGCACGCCTCTATCAATGGACCTTTTAGGCAAGCGGCCGTGTTTCTATTCGTGTATTATTGCTTCCAGCAAAAAAAGAAAGAGACGTCAGGTCACATGGATTGGTCTCCATTGGATTGGATGTTTGCTATTTTTGGCCCGTCACTCTAAAAAAGGACAGCCCATCGGCTCGTGCCCACTGAAGAATGAGGTCTGGGCAAATGGAAAGCCCCTGTGGATCGTTCCCGCAGGTGCCGAGCCAATGGCCCCGCGGTATACGGGATGGCACCCCACCTTGTCAGTTCGTATTCTGGATTGACCAAACCCACAATGGATAGACGACAGCTTGATTGTTACGAGCATCTTGCAGCTGAGTTTGGGCCTAGCAGAGGTGACAGAAGCGTCTTGGGGCATGAGGGGGGAGAGCGGCGAGAGATCAGTGGTTGAAAGGTGCTACAGAGGGGAAGCTTGTGTGATATCAAGCGAACCATGTTTAAACAGCTTGTCTTAGCTATTCATATTGATCCTGCTTCAGAATACCCAGTAATCGTTGAGAAGCTGAAATGCGCCGGGGGACGGTAGATAATCGTTGGGTTGTCTTGCAGTAGCCTTACCCCAGTCGGGCTTTTAATGGCCAGCTCCAGAAAGCCGATGCCGCCATCCCGCAATCACGCACAACGACAACGGGCATGATCCATTTTATCATGATCCATGGCCCATGCCATGCTAGAGAACCAGACCAGACCAAACTAAACCATGTCATGCCATGCCATGTTGATACCAACCATGACCATGGATGTGAATGTCGTCCCGCTGCTCAGCTGAATTCGGGCTGGCCTACTGCAACTAGTCAAGCTACTGTAAGCCCAGAAAAAGAACTTGCAGCTGGCAGCTGGCATCTTGCTTGCCTGCTTGATTATAAGCTTGATTGCCTGACACTGCTTGGCCGGAGACAAAGACAAAGCCAAATCTTGCACAGCTGGGGAATTATCTGGAATTTTCTATTCTCTATTCTCTATTTCCACTGATTCTTCTTCTTACAATTAGAATACCTTTGCCCCATCCTCAATCTCTGCCCCTACCCCTCCCTTCTTCTAATCTATCTCTTACACATCCATGTAAATAGATGGATGGTACTTGAGCCCAACGTTGCGTTGAGTCAGGATCCCACGTACTACTGTATACAACTCACCAATCGTACCCTCCGTTTCTCTGACTCTTGTGTCACCATATATTTCTCTTCTTGCCCATCCTCTTAGTTCCCGCCCGTGCGACATTGGGATTATCAAGATTTTTGGTTCGCCCGTTCCCGTCTCGTCCCATCCCAACAATTCGCATCACGAGATACCCGCATCTTGCCCACCGCCTTTGCAACATCTCACTCTACCACAAACCGCATCCGTCACTTTTCTCACCAACAATTTCTCCCGCTTTCGTTTTTGATTTCATTCGAAAACATCGAGAGAGGGAAAAGAAGGGAAGAATTGGAATGAGTCAATTCCAATCGCATCAGCAATAAAACACCCACCTGAGACATCGTCACCCGCTTTTGACATTAGCTCCCGATAGCTTCTTGTACCGAACACGGATATTCCACAGCAACAAGGCAGAGCAGAGCATCTCATTTGGAGCGCATTCGGCCAAACTTCTGCACACGCAAACGCCCGCGACAGTGACTGAGAAACTGTTTCTGAGATTTATTATTGCGCTTGCCCACAGCAAACCGTCACCCCACCTTGTCCAACACGACTTATTCACTCTCACACCAACACGCTTTTCACCCGATATTTGTCTCACAGACCTCGCATGTTCTGAGGCGCTTCCGCTTGGTCGCCAATTTTAGGTCGACGGTTCGCTTGAACGTGTAAAAAGCAAAGCGCTTCATCATGCTACAGACTGCTCAGGCACCGGCCCAGCCTCAAGGGCGCACTCGTTCAAATAGCTTGCAACGAATGCTTGATTTGGAGAAGAAACTCAACGTAAGAACCCAAATTGCTGACAATTGCAAGAGAAACCAGCTGACTTACTCATGTAGTTCCTGCGAACACACCAAGGCTCTGTGCCTCCATCTCCAGCATGCACTGATAGCAGCCCTGTTCCTCCAAGTCCGGGACGCCCTCCTCGTCGTTTTGAATTGGTGCCAAAGGACAAAAAGGTTCCCCCACCGGTTCGAAACTATTCTGCTGTGCCTCCTCCGCTCTTCTCAGCCCACTCAGCTCCTGCGCGATCAGAATCACCGAAAGTGATCCCCCGCAAGCCGGTGGGACAAGACCTTTCTCGACCAAACTCAACAGAACAGCTTTCAAAGGGTACACCATCTGATAAACCCGCTCACAAGACCGTGGCTTTCATATTTCCCCCGGACGTGGAGGAGCAACGGTCGGTATGTCAATCACCCACCTGGGAGGCATATGATCGCCGGAAGAAGGAGAAGAAAGAAGAGAAGCGAAAAGAGCTCGAAAAGAAGGAGGAGGAGAAGCGGAGAGAAAAGGAGAAGGAGAAAGAACGCGAACAGACCATGAACCAAGCTCTAGAGGAAGCTTGGAAGAACGCTCCCAAGCCTCGCGGTAGGAAGCTGAGCAAGCCTCCTCCGCTCTCGCCAGGAGTACTCGCTACTCAAGGGCGCAGCGCCACCGAACCAGTCCAACCCACACAAAAACGACGATCTCGCTCATCCAGCTTATTGGGCTTCTCCATTGGCAGAAACAATGACGACCCCGAGGAACCAAGGCGTAGCCGCTCCAGCTCACTGTCATCCATCTTCCGCAAGTCCTTCGAGATCAAGCGGGCTTCGTTCGACGAGACTAGTCCCACAGGCTTCCTGGGCGGAGTCAAGCTTGAGAAGAAGAAGGAGGACTTCCATAAGAAAGTACTAGAAGATCAAGCTAAGGGGAATAGCAAGGTTCATCCGGCTATGCGAAAGACGTTCCTCGGCCATGGCTCCTTCACACCTCTCAAAGTTAGTGCTGCTCAACAAGCTCATAACAAGGAGGTAGACGCCCAACGGAGAGCGTACCCGCCTATCTCCATCAACACATCCGGTGCAAGAGGTCAATCGGCCAAGCCGCCTAAATCGCCACAGCGAAGAGGCTCTGTCAATATCTACCTATGGAGTGCTCGTGCTAGAAGAGGCTCAGTCAGTGATGATTGCGCAGTCGCTGATGACACGGAGGACGAAATTGATCAGAAAACCGTCCATACACCCGACGGCGAGATTCTGTACAATAAGGCTCAAGGTCTTATCAGAAGGGGCGGTCTTTACATGAAGAAGGACCAAAATGCAGAGACGGACAAATCTGCGTCTTCAAAGGACAGCGAAGAGAAGACCGTGCCGAAAGATGGCGATCAGCAAGCGGGACCTACACCTCGTGCTTCAAACCAGAGCATGAAACAAGTCCCTCCATTGAACATCAAGCCCAAGGACTTCGTCCCTCAACAAGACATCATCACAGTCTCGAAGCCACCAACGGTATCCTCAACGCAGCCTCAAGCCAGACGATCATCGACGGCCTCTGGTCTATCTATCCCCCCTACACCCCCACGAAGAAGCTCGAAGAGGAGAGGTTCACTTACCTTGTTGACACGGCTCAACCACTCCCAGCCATCTTCAGACGAGCCATCGACCGCCAAGAGCGCCCCTGTTGGGTCAAAAGCCTCCAAGGAGAAGCTATTCAGGCAGAACCCCCCGAGCATCCGTTATGAACAGACTTCGCCTGGCGCGCGCCCGAAACCAATCACTGCAGAACCAGAGCCCGCCGTGACCACGAAATGGAACCTTAGAGAGGCTGCCAAGAGTGCGTTCGGCCGGGGACATTCTCCCCAAGCATCGGTTTCGTCGACAGCGAGCAAAGAGAGCTCATCCAAGGCTAGCACAAGATCGCCTTCTGTTGGACCTCCTGTGCCACCAAAGACGGATATGCACACGTTGAAGGGTCTAAATGTTAGCAGCAATGCGCCCATTCGTACCCAGCATGTCCATGTTCCATCGAAGCATCTCTCCCCAGGAGCTACGTATTCGCCAACCGGTGGTCGCCCTGCAACGAGTTCTTCCGATTCCTCATATTCAGATGCGATCCAGTCTATATCACCTCTCAGCACCCCACATACCACCCCGCCTCAGTCGGAGATGGGTCATTCCCCTAACGTCGCATCCTTCAAGCCATCAATGATGGCACACCATGGAACAACCAGCCCATACTGGTCGTATACAAACTCTCCTCGAATGGCTCCCAGCGACCGTTTCGAGCCCTCTGGCTCAGACGCCGAGATGGACCCTATCCAGGAAGCAGCAAATAGAGTGATGGAAGTGTTCTCAAACGCAAACCTCCGAAGCGCGGCCCCCCACAAGAGAACACCTCTCGACTCCTCCGCCGAAACAAGCTTCGTATCAACACCTACCCATACTTACCCAACACTAAGACACAAAGAGAGGAGCAAGGGGCGCCTCCGATCTCCCATAACCGTTCAGAGCCCGACGCTGGGCCATAGATCGACCCTCTCGGACCCTGAAGCAACCATCAAGACGCTCCGCCGCCAGTCCACCCTGGAGCACCACCAGCACCACGGCGAACCAACCGGCAAGATGTTTGTAGAGTGCTGCGCTTGCAGCCGCTACCACGACTTGCCTAGCAGACTGTACGAGGCTATGTCCAACCCCGGCGGCGTGCTGAGTTCCGGCTCGACAGACTTTGCGGGCAGCGTGACCATGACAGTCAAGTGCCCGTGGTGCAAGCATGAGATGAGCACGAAATGCTGCGCGGGATTCGCAGCTATGGTGTATATCAAGGAGAGATTCCACTGAGTTTTGTTCTCGACGAACATTTTCTTCTATTTTTCTAGTGTCTTTGTCGTGATAGACAAGTATGCACAACGCAAACGCTTTCTTTTTAACAATACTGGCGCAGGAGGGGAAAAAAGACAAGGGCTAGGTAGTCTGAATTGTTAGTGTACTGGGTCATCTGGCTATCGCCCATTGAACTACCCTTCTATACCAGTGGGGAATTTGTGTATTTAGTTTTTATGAAGGATATAACGAGCTCACGATATTATGAATCAAAGAAACGATTACATTAATTGCTGTTCTTCCTGCCAACTTTCCACCACTTCACAAGGGTCTTTTACTTGGACCCTGGTTTGACGTCACATCCACTTTTTGCTACCTCTCCACCACGCGCGGACTCTAGACTCTCAATAGTAGACTTGGCATTCATTCTATCGTCAACTAAATTAAGTTAAACTGAACACCTTCCCATCCAAGAATAGATCAAGTCTCACGATAGCGAATGGCGGAGAAACGTGGTGGTGTGTGCAACGTCGGCCTGTTTCTCAACGCCAAGTCTACGCTACAAATTGTAGCGCAGGCTGCGAATGACGGGCATGAACAGAAAAGACATAACCTTCTAGAAGAGCCTAAAAAACAAGTCCTGGAGTATCATGTATCATGTTTGTATGAGGATGGAATAGCAGAACCTGTTGTCGAATTGTAGCTTCTGCTGTAATTGGTTCTGCTTTGCGGGTTGCGCAGCGCTGACGTCAGGCCAAGCAGGGATTCGACGATGCCAGGTTTTTGAAGTTGTAAATGCAAGAAATCCCAATGTCTACGTCAGGTTTTGGAGAGGGTGTTGCTTTGAATGTCCTTCCAACAGTGAATGTGAATCTCTACCTCATTCAACCTCCAAACTAAGCCTCACAAACCAAACCACAACTTCCAAAAAACCACAAAACCGCTACAAACCATCACCATGAGTGAAATCAAGAAGGGAACTATCAAGTACCGCAACAAGGAGGGCACCCTCGACGCCTCAGCTCTGCTTTGGCGCGCCCTCACTTCCGAAAAGGCAGAGGTCATGCGCAAGTACATCACCAAGGACGCCGTCCTCTGCGAGCCCAACCAGAAGATCTACTCGCCGCGCACCGAGCCCTCGCTCGACGAGTACATGGAGGAGCACTACGAGCCCTGGACCGCGTACAAGATCCACGGCGAGCCCGAGTTCGTCGAGATCGACCTCATGGCCTCGGCACTCAACTACCGCGTCACCGCGTGGAAGCTGACCAACGGCGAGATGGTCGCGACCGAGGCCTGGTGCCACAGCGTCTTCAGGCAGGGTCCTGGAGGAGACTGGATGTGCTGTCTTCACCACATGGCTAAGATCTAAGCAAGAGAGATAATGGAGCGAAACTTGGGAGAAGAGGTGCTTTGGGTGTTTGGGGAAACATTGGCGAATATTGGAACTCTTTTTTTGTTGCTTTGGGCGGATGAAATGTTATGCTGTTCGAACCCACCATGTTAATTAAACGACGTTAACGTATCACAACCTACATACATATTCCTTTCTCATCCATGCCATGTTGATATTTCGATTATCAATGGAACACGTTTAAGCGAGCCTGTCCTAGGAACAATGCCAAGATACTCGAGTTCAGCTTTCTAGGAGCATAGGTAATAGTCCGAGTTTCTAATTGTCAACATTAGCTCACTTTCTTCGTTGGAAAACAATACCCCTTGTCCGATAAGGAATAGCAATATCCGGAGCGCCTCCCGGGTGCATAAGGTTGGACTGTCGTTGCTCGGTTGGGGAGACAAAGTTTTGAAAAGCGCCAAGCTCTTTGATGAGCGGTTCCCACAGGCTCTAAAATGAGGGGGAGGGGAGAGGGGGCCTCTTATTTCGTGCATCGTCGAGCAGAAGACTCTTTTTTCTTCTTCTCTGAATGTGGTCTCGTGCGTTATTCCCTCACGCAGGACTGTTGGTGAGCTGTGGTATGGGAGCCGACCAGAAGAAACGGCTGAAGGATTAGCCATTCAGAAAGAGTCTCTGCACGTTGAACCTCTGCAAGCAAGGATTGAGTATGAAAAGGTTGAGGCGTCGGTATCTTGTTTGGGAACGTTTATGTTAGGTCGTCCCGGTTTCTCTTGGCGGGCTGGGCATTTTTGCCTCCCCGTTCCCATCGATTGAAACCATCGAGAATGAAGTCCCTGGGTGTGTCTCGAAAAGCCTTAACCATTCCTTGGCTCTTTCTTTCTTGTCATAGTGAGGGTTTTGTTTGCTGTGCATGTCGTGCTCTGGTGGTCACGCCCAAACTTGCCTTATCCCCGGCCAATGATTCTGGGGTCCGAAGTCATCTTGGATCGCTTAAACTGCCTTGCAGGATTATGTACGGTATGTTTGGAGTGTCCAGCTGTCTTCTTGCTTCCCGCGGGCAGATTTGCGACAGGTAGTCTGGCGTGGTGACGTCGTTTGATGTGGTCTGGAATTCCGTTGCCAAGCAGATTGGCCGTTGATTGATGATGCCTTTGACCAAGAAACTCCATAAACAACTTCGCCTCTTGATAACGGATGCACATCGACAATTGTGATATCCATTAAGGATTTCATCAGCTCGTTGTTTGACGCGCACCGACCGCCTGGCTCTGTTTCTATGACCGATCGTGTGGTCCATCAATGGCTGCCATTTTCTGTCCTGTCTGGAGCCAAGGTCTTGTCAAATGCTTCTTCGACTCAAGAAGCACTTGGCGATAACTACAGCATTGGCATTCGGGTAAAGCACTTCAATTCCAACCGCATGAGTGATATGACCGGCAGAACTATGTATTTCTCGGATGAACAACTGTTCCCGACCTCTCCTCTCGACTATTCTTTCTCCCCCGGACCCCTCAACAGAACAAACTTCCTTCTCTGATGTAACGCCTCCGCTCCGGGGTCGGGGCACGGACACAAGCTCGGGGTCGTCAGCGGAGGGCACGTGTCCTCCTCTCTCTTCTTCTCTGCTACATGCTCCACGCTACATAGTACGAGTGGCTCCGCCGCGTCCACTCCGCCCGCTGGGGTCTGTGGCTAACCCCTACACCCTCGTCGGTCTAAGACACCCGCTGATCTTGGCAATGGGACGCTTGTGGGGCCGCCGACCGTTCCGCCCCAGGTCGAAGGGGGTAAACGTTTCCCGTTTCCGTTTCCGCTGCCGTTTGGCTAGTTTTCTGTGTTTTTGTTGTGATTTCGCTGCGCCCACCTGCAGATGAAG